>MU226145.1:377261-412101 GCA_018584345.1 Thuja plicata
TGTTAGAGTAATAGTCTATCGGGGTTACTAATTTAAATCATTATGATCTAATTAGTAACTTCCCTATTCACTCTAGTTTGCTTCAGCTAACCTTAGGCAGTTTCTATTTTTGTTAGAGTTTCCCTTTCAGGGTTTCGTGATTCCTTTATAAGGATTCACCTCTTTGTATTTCGTAAGGAGATAGTTTTGTAAATCATTATTGTTGAATATAGAAATAATTTCTGTCAACATGGTTTTCCTGTCTCTGGCCTATCGGCCGCCATAGCTTTCTGGATCCTTCTCTCTTCTGTCTGCTTCTTCTTCTTTGTAACTGTCTTGCATGCAGGTGTTCTTGGGTAGATTGATGTTCATCAATCTTAACAATTTCTTGAGTCCATGAAGTATTTTTTTCTTCATGAAACTCAATTCCTTATAATATTTTGGGGTGGTAATGCTAGAAAGTGTATGAAATAAATGGTTGGTTCCATATTTCATAATTCCTCATTTGGCCCATTACCAAAATGTAATATTTATTCTTCCCCATACTCTTCCTCAATCAACCTTTCAATGTAGAAAAATTCATGCTCAACGCATTTATACATCATCTATATTATTTGCCATCATAGTTAAAACATAGTTCTTTATCATTTTCTCTTTAATATATTGAGAAGTCAATCTAGTGGGTTGAGAGAATGGTTATGTTGAAAAGATATTCTCTCTTATATCATTGATCCCCTTCATTGTGTTCTAGGATGAAAAAATAAAACATGGTAGTCGGAATAAACATGCTTACTTCATGTTGGATGTGGTCCTTGAGCCCAATAAGAAAAGTCATTCAATTTATATTTTATAATTATTCAGGATACATTATAGAAATGATAAATATAATCCCTAACTTATCATATTTTCCACAGTTTGGCTAAGTCACTAAAGTAATTTGACAAACTATTGGTATAGTGTGAATATGTCTCCTTTGAAAAAAAACTAGATGATAGGGTGAGTGAATAATTATAGGGACAAATATTTCTCTAGTTTCACTGGATAGATAGCATAATATGGCCTTGGAATTCTCTAGTTTTATAATAAGTCAAATCCTCATGGGTTTTATCCAATGGTTGGAATTCTCTAGTTTCACAATATGGGACAAATAAGTGATAGTGATAGGGTGAGTGAATAATTATGGTGAGTGAAACAATTGGTGTAATTTGATAAACCCCATGAGGGTTTGACTTATTTCTTCTTTTTCTATAGATTTATATGCATCAAGGAACTTTCCAACCATATTTGATGGGCATTTGATAAGCATCATGAGGACTTGACTTATTTCTCTATTTTTTCTAGATGGCTAGGTACAAAGGAACTTGACAATTAAAATTAGGATTTACAAATAATTGATGTCAGGTATCAACCATGGAACCCAAAATTTAAAAAATTCCCTCTCCTCACCACAAGCCTTTTTGATGATGAATAAACCTCTTGATAATAATTTGGTCTAGTTTGATAAGCCCCATAAAAACTTGACTTATTTCTCTATTTTTTTCTTTAGATGGTTAGGCACCATGGAACTTTCCAATAGTTTTAGTTTGTTTCAAATAACTCAATCAATTGTTGATGGATACATTTTATAATTACATTGTGATTCCACTAAGCCCCCCCCAATGCGATCACTTTTTGAATATCGATGAGAAGGACTAATTAGGTTCACCTAAGGTTTTTCCAAGTTCCATATGTGGGGCCTCTTCACTTTTGTAAGATAAATTTTTCTATGTTCAAAAGGGGCATTATTTTATTTGTTTGAACGAAAGGGGTTTCGAGACACCAAAATTATCAAATATTTTTCATTAACTACTTCTCCCTTGATTGGTCTCATTAAAACAAGAAGGTTTCTCAAAACCACAAGATTGGCTTCTCTCACAAACTTAATCCCTTTCTCCCAAGGTATGAGGTCTTCAAAACCCTCCTTCCTCAAATCCACGTGTGTGGTCTTGAAAGTTATATTGAGAAGATACATAGTTGTATTGATGAACTACATAGTTTCTTGTGGTCCTCAATTTACCACATTTTGGGTTGTTCCCGTCTAACATTTTCTCTTTGTTGCTCCAAAATTATCTTATAATACTTAAATTTGACTAGATTATTTGTATACCTTCACTCTATCTCCCTAGATATGTAGTTTTAGTAAGTTTTTCTCATATTTTATTTTATTTTATCATTTTTCCTTTTTTAATTTTTAGTTTTTTTGAATGTATATATAGAGGTGTGTGTATCTATATGTATATTAATGCATACATACATATACATCTGTATATGTTTATAACAACCCTTTTCTAAAATTCCTTACAAACCACTCTCTCTTCCCTCTTGACATCTCTCTTCTTTTTTGGCCTTTCCCCCATATTTTCTTCTCTTCTTCCTTCATTTTCTTCATGTATTTCCCTCTTGATCTCTCTTTCTAATCACCCTCTGCTTCCCTCACCCCCACTTTCAAATCTCTCCTCAATTTCATTATCTCCCTTATCTCTTTCCCCACTTAATTCCTAACCTAGTAATCCTTGGTCACCCAATCCTCCCCATAATCCTTATTTTCCCTAACCCTTGTGCGTTAGATTATTTTATTTTTCTATATTCTTTATCATTATTCTTGGTGCCTAATTTCTCTATTGGGTTTATTTTTCTCGTATATTTTTATCTTTAGGTTTTCTTTCATGTCCTTTCATAGATATAGATACATATCACCTTTAGTATATATGTGTGTGTGTGTGTGCGTGTGCGCGTGTGCCTATATATATATATGTGTGTGTGTGTATGTATATGTATATATACACACACATATAATACACACACATTTATACACATATAAATATATTTACATGCATATAATACACATATATGCATATACACATATATATATATATATGTGTGTGTGTGTGTGTGTGTATTATATATACGTATATGTATATGTATATATGTATACATATACATATACATATATACTTATACATGTATATAACGCACACACATATGTATATGTATATGTATATATGTATGTATGTATGTATGTTTGTATGTTTGTATATGTGTGTGTGTGTGTGTGTGTGTGTGTGTGTGTGTGTGCGCGTGTGCGCGCACCAAGTTGTGAACTAAAAAGGGGGGTATAAGTGGACACATTTTTTTTGAAATCGGGTAAACTTGAACTTGGAACAGACATTTGAGGGTCATGCACTCAAAGTAAGAAGATGTGTAAAAAATAAAAATTGTATTAATCTAAATCTAGTTTCTAAAATACTTAAAAAAAAAAAAACCGATAAGATTAAGAGGGTCAAACCCCGTGCACACAAAAACCTGTTCCTTATTTTTTCAGAAAAACATAACATAGTTGTTTCCGTGTGTTGTACAAAAGATATAGTTATATTCAATATTTTTCAAAGCCCTTTGGTAGGATGATAGATAAGAGTGAGATCTAGAAGTAGTGTATTTTTTTGTAATTTTCTTATGATTATTTTTTTTTCTGTGATTTTTTGAAGTGATTGCATCCTGAAAAATTTGGTACCTATTCGTGCGTTGGGCATAACTTGCATCAAAATAATCGAGAATGATTTTTTTTTAAAGTGTATAGAATCAAGTGTAGACCAATAATATGTAATGTATTTGTAATTTGGTTAAGTATATCAAAATTTATTAAAAAAATGGTAGACATATGTCTGTGAGGACTGTCAAGACACTGGTAAAGAAAATTAAAATTTACTATGCTAATGTTGTCCAAAAATAGAAAAATTTATATGGTTAGAAAGCTAAGAAGACGTATGAGATTATGGTGAAAATTATAGAGCTACCCTCTTGACAAATTGTAAACTTGATGAAGATAAAGTCGATAATTCATCTTACAAGATGAAAAAATGTCTAAAAGAACAAAAATGGAGGGAAAATGAGCCTCCAAGCCTTTGGGTCTCTTCCAAGCCTCTTCCCAAGCCATATAACCCGATTGGGTTTCTAAATTTCAAATAAACCGATCAGGTTCTGAAAAGCAAAAAGCAATTTCTCAACTCCTACATAACTCGATCGGGTTTTGGAGAATAAAATGCACAATTTTCACTTCTTCAAAACCTGATCGGGTTTTGAAGAAATAAAAATTATGTATTTTATTCTCCATAACCCGATCGAGTTATGAAGAAATTAAAATAGGCTTTTCTTTGGAAGCCATAACTTCCACATATAGAGTCCGATTGACTCCATTCAAAAAGAGTAGGAAAGATCTTGAGATGATCTAACACATGATTAACCTACAATCATCTTTAGTCATCAACATTTTTTCTGCCATCCATTTGAATCAAGTAAGGTATAAAATAGGTACTCATTATTTCCCATATAGTAAATGTATAGGAAAATCTCTCTCTCTCTCTCTCTCTCTCTCTCTCTCTCTCTCTCTCTCTCTCTCCCTTGTTCTTAGTTTTTTAGAACCCGATTGNCATATAGTATATGTATAGGAAAATCTCTCTCTCTCTCTCTCTCTCTCTCTCTCTCTCTCTCTCTCTCTCTCTCCCTTGTTCTTAGTTTTTTAGAACCCGATTGGGTTCTAAGGAATTAGGAACGTTGAGCTTTTATGTTCTCATAGCCTGATCGGGTTCTAAGGAAAAATGAATGTTGAACCATTAAGGGGAATGTTGAACCATCAAGTAGAGAGAGAGAGAGAGAGAGAGCATACTAATTTTCCTATACGTTGCATGTATGGGCAAAAATAAGTACCTATTTTATACCTTGATTCAAATAGATGGCAGAAAAAATGTTGATGACTAAAGATGATCGTAGGTTAATCATGTGTTAGATTGTCTCATGATCATTCCTATGCTTTTTGAATAGAGTCAATCGGACTTCATATGTGAAAGTTATGGCTTCTAGAGAAAAGCCTATTTTAATTTCTTCATAACCCGATCGGGTTATGGAGAATAAAATGCATAATTTTTACTTCTTCAAAACCCGATCGGGTTTTGAAGAAGTGAAAATTGTGCATTTTATTCTCCAGAAGCAGATCGGGTTATGTAGGAGTCAAAAAAGTACTTTTTGTTTTTCAAAACCCAATCAGGTTGTTTGAAATTTAGAAACCTGATCGGGTTCTGAGACAAATTGAGTTTTTTCATAATATTTTCTAGGCTTGGTTACCAAGCCTAGAACAATTTTTAATTTTCAATAACCCGATAGGGTTATATGAAATTTGAATTTTTTTAAAGATGTGTCCACTTTTTTGACTCACAACTTGGTGCACATACTCGTATACATATGCATATATATACATATATATGTATGTTTATATGTATGTGTACATGTATATGTATGTGTATATATATATGTATATGTATTGATATTTGTATGTCCATATGTATATGGATACATATATGTATGTGTATATGTATATGTATATGTATATGTACTATATGTATATGTATTTATATATAGTTGTATATATGTGTATATATATATATATATGCATGTATGTATATTATATATACATGTATACGTATATGTATGTATGTATGTACAAGTTTTCTAAGTCTTCCTTTTAGTCTGTGTGTTCATAATTATAGGCGTATATAGATCTTTATTTCTTGTACACACGGTTCTTTGCTCTTGTATCTAATCTATGCAAAAATTATATATCTGTATTTATTCTTATTATTGAATTTTATGTATATGAAAATTTTGTAGATGTTATGTATATTAATACATTAGGAATTGTATGTTTGAGCAACGTAGCATATATAAAATTGATTGTTCTTCTTAACAATAAAATCTAGTGGTAACAAGACTTGTAAGTTTTTTTTGTATAGGAAGTGGAAAAAGAGGAGTTTAATTTTAGATGTCCTATTTTTTATGAAATTTGAGGGTAATATTATTTCTTAAAAATACATTTTGAAGACTACTTCTCTTCTTTGTACATAGTTCTTATTAACAAATATTATATGTTTACAACCAAAAATCTATAAATCAAATATTTAAAGGAACCCCTATAGCTATTATGTTGTCTAGTCTCTTCCATCAACATATTATTGATGTTGGTAGTATTACACAACCATTTGATGGAATTACTTAATAGGAGAATACATGCAACAACCACCTCCTCCACAAGCTACTCAAACTAGGAACCTATGATCTACCTCTACTTAACATTGATCATGATTTAGTTCCATTCTTCAATAATCAAGTCCACTGGGACATATCTATCACCAATTTCTCCCTCTTGGGATTATCCAACATGAGCGCTAAGTATTGGGTATACCCTTTAAGTGTTATTAAATTATACATTGGCCAAACTTTAACAATGATATATGACAATATTACAAACCATTTTTTTACACATGATGAGACACGACCCTCTTGCTCCAATTTTTGGTTGCAATGTTTGATTGCATGGATCTAATATCCTAATCTTCAACCTAAGAGGCATTATTGGTGATTTATAATCTTGATTCATATACTCCATTTCATGTGGTTCATTCTTGTCTTTTGATCATTTTTATCTTCTAGTTTTGGTTTGCCAAAGACTTTTCTATTATAGCTACTATCTTAGGGAATTCCATTGGTCTTTTTGTGGTTACTAGTAAGCAAGAAAAACATTAAACATTGGTAATTTTAGGCGAGTCAACTTTCCTTTCCTATTCAAATGTAAATTCTTTTCATAAATTTCATAAAATAAGAAAGGACCTTGACAATCCTTTATAAAATGAAAGCTTGTCCAAAATTTTACCCTTCAAAGTAATTTGCCTTTTTATGTAAACTTTAAAATTTTTGTCTAATTGAAAAGAAAAATAATATCTTAGAATATTTAATTTTCTTTTCAAAGTTTAGAAATATGAAACAAATAATGTTAAACATTTACAACAATTTTGTGAAAAGAAAAAAAAGTGCACCGCTGAAATATTTTTTCTAAATCAAACTAACAAGAAAGAGCACAATATAATCAACCTTTGATATTTCAATATAATTCTCAACATCATGAAAAACTTCTCTTGAATCATCGTTTATCTTCTCCCACACATACCTCCATGGATAAGTTTTCTTGATCATTAAGGCTCTTCTCATTTTCAACATATAACTCAAGAATGAAATAAAATATTAAAACGGAATAAAAGTTTTTCATTGAAATTGAATGAAATGAAAAAGAATGTAAAATATTCATAGTGCAAAATAAAGATGTTAGAATATCAAAATTTTCAACTTAAGTTATTCATTACGGTTTTTAATAATTAAACCTCTTTACAATTATAGCATCAAAATTTAACATTGAAAAATAAATATGCAAACTCAATAATCTTAAATAGAATACTTTGAATATATATTGTATAAATAGTTCAGGTCATTACAATTAAATTTCAAAAACAAAATAAAAAATAAAATGGAATTTACTATTAAAATAGTCTCTAAATTTTTTTTTTGGATGTAAGTAGTCTAAGGTCATTACAATTTAATTTGAAAAAGTATATATTAAAATAATATGAAATTTCATATTAAAATCATTTTACAAATACTCAGTTCATTTAAAGGAAAACTCAGTTAATTTCCCTATGATATCAAATCTTCAATTTCTCCAATATCGGGGTCAATCACTTTCCCATTTAGTTGGAAATCCTAGGGGCAAACAAGCCATTGCAGTACCTGTTCAAATTTGAGAACATGTGGATGAAAAATGAAGAATTCTAGGGTCTCAGAAAAATGGTGGAATGAAACCCATTTTGAAGGATCTAAATTATTTTATTTTTTATCCAATTTGAAGCGGATTAAAAACACTCTGCTAAAATGGAACGTGGACCACTTTAAGAATATATTTGCCTCTAAGAGCATTATAGAACAGATCTTAAGAAATTGAGTGAATAGGTAATTCTTCATGGAATGGACTCAAAGAAATTTATCCAAGAAAAAGAGTTGTTGAAGGAGTACAAAGAGATTTTGGCGAAAGAAGAATTTTTTTGGAGAAAGAAATCCAGAGAGATATGGTTAGAGGAAGGAGATAAGAAAAAAATTTCTTTCATAATATTACAAAACAAAGGAGTGTTAATAGAATTCATAAGATAAGTGATGGAAACAATGTAGTGACAGAGGATCTAGAGAAAATTTCAATGAAAATTATAGAGTCCTATATAGGGTTATTGAATAATTTGAAGGGTTCAAATTTGATCTCACAATGGAAAATGCTAGAGAATATTCCCCAAGTTATCTTAGAAGAAGACAATAGAATGCTGATAGCAAAATTTTTAGAAGAAGAAATAAGAAAGGCACTGAATCAACTTCATCCAGATAAGGCTCTTGGTCCTGATGGATTCCCAACGGGCTTCTTTCAAAGATGTTGGCAAATCTTAGGATTAGAAATGATTGATGCCTTGGAAGCGGCAAGAAACTTGAGGAGTTTTTGAGAGAAATCAATAATACTTTCATAACACTTATCCCAAAGAAAGAAAAAGTGTTGTTTCTTAATGAATTTAGACCAATTTCCTTGTGTAATACCACTTACAAAGTTTTAGCTAAAGCAATTTAACTAATAGAATAAAGAAGTTATTGTCATTAATTGTATCAGAAGAACAAACAGGCGTTGTACCGGGAAGATCAATTTTGATGCGGTAATCATAGCCTAGGAAGCAATACATTCAGTTCAAAAGGCAAAGGAACCAAGTATGATTATCAAACAAGATATAAAAAAGCTTATGATAAAGTAGATTGGAGGTTTCTTTGCAAATGTATAGAAGATTTTGACTTTTGTAAAGCATGGACAATTTAATATTTTTTTGCATATCTAGCCCAAGATTTTTAAATATGATTAATAGAAACCCACAAGGCTTTTTTGAATGTTCTAGAGGGATTCTCCAAGGGGATTTTATCTCCCCATTTCTATTTATTGTTATGGCAGAGGTGTTAGGAAGATTTTTGAATAGATTCCAAAATAATGGTATTCTAAAAGGTATCAAAGTTACTACCTCATTCCAAGTTGTGAATCGTCAACAATTTATAGATGATACAATGTTGTTTGGGAAGGGTAGTAGATGGGAAGATTTACATTTGAAAAGGGTACTAAAGTTATATTCTCAAGCTTCAGGATAACTTATCAATCAAGATAAATAAAAAATATTCCTTTTTTTACAAAGTAAGACTAGAGATAAATTTTAGAACTATTGGGATTTAAGGAAGGAAAACTACCTTGCTCATACCCAAGTATTCCATTGGATAAAAATTTAAGGATGGCCAAGGTATGTGATTCAGTAGGAGAACAATTGGACATTAAAATGGAGTGATGGAAAGCTAAGTGGTTATTTTGGGCAGGCAGAACAATAATGTTGAAAGTGACTTTACCAGCAATACCAATCTATTTAATGTCATGTATTTCAGTATTAGCTAGAACATATGTAATTTGGTGAAGAAGATGAGAACCTTTTTTTGGAAAAGAACAAATTTGAAGAAAAAAAATGATTTAATTTCATGGGATAAAATATATAGACCAATGAAATCAACATGGCCGGGAATTAAAAATCAATTATGGAAGAATAAAACATTAGAAGAAAAATTATTTTGGAAAATTCGTAAGGAACCAAAGCTAAAGTGGGTTAGGATAATGAAAGGAAAATATCTTACAAATTCAAATAACTTAGAGATTTATGCAATGTCAACTTTCCTGGGGGTTCACATATATGGATGCAGTGCTATAATATTAAGTCATCTTTCTTGGAATATCGTAGATGGGAGAAAAACATTATTCTGGAAGGACTATTGGGGAGGCTATCCAATTATTGACAACCAAATGGAATTGGGCAAAATCAGAGATATATGTGAACATGCTTGAGGGTGTCATGTCAGAGAATATATTAATATAGACCCAAAAAACTCTCTCAGATGGAAGTGGAAGATTTTGAATATTTAAACCAGCCATCACAAGATATCAATCAATTAAGAAGACTATTGGAGAATGTATATCTATTTCCTTTAAGAAAGATCAAGATGAAATTATATGGAATGGATCTAAAATTGGAAATTTTAATGCTAAAGATGGATCTAGAATCATTACATAGTAGAAGGGAGTGAATGATACAAAAATCCTAATCCATCTATGTTGGAACAAACAATGTCTATTGAAGACATGTATCTTTACATGGGCAACTTTGCTTGAGGTAAGATTTTAATAGTAGAATGGTTTTAAAAATTTTGATTCCATGGTTTCTCAATCTATTTCTTATGTGAAAATAATGAAGAAAGCATCAATCATATGCTTCTCAATTGCCCCTTTGTACAAAAATATTGGCAGTGGTTATGTGCCAAATTAGGATGGTTAACAACATTACCAAATGACATTATGACATTATTCCAAACATGGTCGAGGATAAACATATGCAGTATGTTTGGAAGTCTTTGGATTATTTCACCTTCATTAGTGATTTGGAAAATATGGAAGGAAAGAAATCGTAAAATATTTCAAGGGAAAAATTGGAGAGGAAGATGCTAACAACTAAAATGGAAGTTTCCATTGTTAAAGTGGTTAATTCAAAATTATCTTCTTAAGGGAAGAAGTAAAGATAATATATTAGTTGGGATGACAACATGGGAAAGAAGCGGTTTGGTCTCAAAACTCCTATATTTGTTGGAAAAGGAAGACATACAAGTAAAAAGGATATGATTCAATGCAGATGGTCTCCTTGAAATCATGGATGGGTCAAAAGTAACTTTGACGAAGCATCAAGAGGAAGATGATCTCCTCAAAATCATGGATGGGTCAAACTTAACTTTGACGAAGCATCAAGAGGAAATTCAGGAATCTTAGGGGGAGGATGCGTAATTCATTCATGGAATGACAACATTATTGAAAAATTGGTGAAAACTTTGAAAATTGACACCAATAATATGGAAAATTTTAAACATTTATTAGAATGGATAATTCTATATATAGAATAAAGGGCAAACTCTATGTATAGAGTTGGATCTGAAAAAGGTTGAAATAAAAGGGGATTCGGCTATTACCATAAATTATCATAGAGAAAGGAATACCCCAAGGAGAATGAAATCATTTCTTGATAAATCTTTCGAACAGATTAAAAAATTACAATGTGAAAATAAACTGCATTTGTAGAGAAGGAGACCTGATAGTAGATGAATTAGCCAACATTGGAGAAAATGATAAGGATTACAAACTAGTTAACTTTCTAGATTGAGAGGAGTTATAGTTGGCAAGTGGTAGGGGACACACCAATCTAGATAGCTTTGGAGGGAAAGAAATCAATATTATGCATAATATTGCCAAATTGATTATTTGAATTTGGATTCATATATTCTTTGAGTTTTGAAGACTCATATAAGTTGAGGTTGCAAATGTAGAAGACAAAAGCGAAGAAGTAAAATGAATAAAAGAAGACAAATACACAATACACACAAAATTTATCGTGGTTCGGTTGAAAATCCTACATCCACACTAAGAGAAGAGAAATGTATTATTATCTCAAATAGAATGAATGTTTACAGTGAAACAAGGTAGATATTTATTATCCCAAACCAAGAAACTGAAGAGCCAAATAGTCGGCAATAGGACAAATGTCCGTTGGCCTTCCAATTCTTAACAAACTCCCACTGGAATTCAACAGATATTTCAGTTGATCATACATTCCCCTACTCTAAATGTTGAACTTACTTTAGCTTAACAAGGCCAAGAGAAGTTCTTGCACATACGAACTTCTCTTTGGCTACAACCTTGGTGAAAATATTTGCCAGATTGACCTTTGTGTCAATTTTAACAACCTTCAATTTTCCTTCTTCAACCATGTGCTGTACAAAATTAGCATGAATGTCAATGTGTTTTGAATGTCACTGAGAAGTATGATTATGAGCCATAAATATGGCACTGCGACTATCACAAAATATAATATAATCATTTTGTTGATACTCCAT
The DNA here is from genome assembly GCA_018584345.1 of Thuja plicata. NCBI lineage: Eukaryota > Viridiplantae > Streptophyta > Pinopsida > Cupressales > Cupressaceae > Thuja > Thuja plicata. The sequence goes on from MU226145.1 coordinate 389,151, forward strand.
ATCATCAAGTAGTCCGCTACAACCAAATCATCTCCCTAGCACCTTCAGAGAGTGCCTAGTACTCCACTTCAGTGGAGGAGAGAGAAATGGAATACTACAGCCTTGAGGCCCAACTAATAGAAGCTCTAGCAAACATGAAGGTATAATCGGTAGTAGATCTTTTCTTATCCAAATCTCTGGCAAGATCTAAATCTGTAAATCCTTCTAGCTGAATATTATTGCCACCAAAACATAAAGTGAAATCTGAAGTCCCTTTTAGATACCTCAATATCCATTTGACCACCTCCGAATGAGTCATTCTGGGATTGCTCATGAATCTACTCACAACTCCCACCGCATGAGCAATGTCGGGATGTGTAGAAACCATAGCATACATTATGCTACCAATTGCTGATTTGTAAGGAACTCCTTCCGTGTATTCTTTTTCTTCTTGTGTTTGTGGACATGAAGCAACTGATAATTGAAAATTTGTAGCAAATGGAGTAGAGACAATATTTGCATCAGCCATACCAAAATGATCAATTACTTTTTCAATGTATTCCTTTTGTGACAAAGTGATTTCCTTCTTCTTCCTATTGCGGGTGATTGTCATGCCAAGAATCTTCTTGGCTGCCACTAAATCCTCCATAGCAAATGTACTTTCCAATTTAGCTTTCAGCTCACTAATGATTCTAGAGCTTGTTCCGGCTACCAACATATCATCAACGTGGAGAAGAAGAATAAAAAAATCACCATTCAAAAGTTTCTTGTAGTAAATGCATGGATCAAATTCACATCTAGTGAAGTTGTGATCATGCATGAAGCAATGCAATTTTAAATACCATTGTCTCGGGGCTTGTTTGAACCCATACAAACTTCATTTCAGCTTGCAATAAAGGTGTTCTTGCCCCTTTTTGATAAAGCCTTGAGGCTGCTCCATAAATAACTCCTCATCCACATCACCATGTAGAAAAGTTGTCTTCACATCTAATTGCTCTAGTTCAAGATCCCATATGGCTGCTAGACCCAAAACAGTCTGGATTGTTGTCATTTTCACAATCAGAGAGAAAAGCTCAATGAAATTGATCCCCTCTTTCTAAGCATAATCCTTTACCACTAATCTGGCCTTGTAGCATGTGTTGCCTCTGCCTTCATCTTTCATTTTATATATCCACTTTTTCTTAAGTGGTTTCCAATTTGGGGGAAGAGTGACCAAATCCCATGTCTGATTAACTTCCAAAGAGCTCATTTCTTCTTGCATAGAGATTTTCTATTTATCCTTATCGTTGCTCACACAAGCTTCTTTATAATTTGTTGGTTCTATATGCGCAGAGATTAAAATCTTAGGCTCTGCCTCTTCAACATATAAGATTTGATAATATGAGAATTTCACTGGAGGACGACGCTCCCTAGTTGATTGTCTCAACTCAACATCTATCTATTGTGATATAGGAATTAAATTCCTTACACCTTCGTGTTCCTCCCCCAATTTTCTGCCAACATTATGCAATGGATTTCTTGTGAATTACATATCACTCTGTGAATTTTGGTCAAAGGACTTAGAATTTGGGTGTTTAGTGTCTCCAACACAATATTCTTTTCCCACACGTGCTTGTTGTTGTGGACTATGTGTTTGGTCTGTTTCAAGCAAATTATTCTTATTGCCAAGTTCAGTGCGTTGTCTCATATGAACAGGAATCCTAAAATTTCTATTGGGCGTTGAGTGTTTGTGGAGCATGGTAGGCTCAGAGTAGCATGGGAGGCTTGAGAAAATATCACCATGGGTTTGTGAACAGAGCTGAGAGACATGAGTATCTCTAGCTTCATTGTCAGAATTGTGAAGTTTAAACGGTGGTAGATTTGTCTCTTCCAAATGTGCCCTGTTTGGATCGTGTGCATGATGGGAGATGCCATTAGGGCTAGAACAACTGACATCATGACTGGTGGTGTTCTGTGTGTATTCCACCAAGTGGTTTCTAGCTGTTTCACCATAATATGCTTGTAAGGACCCAATTTCTTATTTTTTTCGCATATCACCAAATTCACCAGATTGACTATCTTCAATGTTATTTCTAAAATCAGAAGAAGATGGTGAAGAATTGGGGATAGGGACTAAAATAGAGGTGGGTGTGTTAGTGTTTTTCCCTAACCTTGTCAAAGAAAAGGCTAATTAACAAGGATCAAACAAATCCTCCTACACTTCGAGCTCAAAGGCTCAGGCAGGTGTACCTATTAGATTCACTTCTTTCAGTGAATCATGAGATGGATTCCTGCCCATCACACTAAATCTGAAAATCATTCACAACTCTTAAAACATAAAATAAAATGTTGATTAAAATGATTTTTCTGTAATTTTGATATAAAACCAGTGCCTAATCCATCGGGTACAGAGTCAAATTGAACTAACATTCACAAAGATTCACAACTCAATAATATTTGAAACCAGTAAAACGCCTTACAATTCACCTATTTCATCACAAATACATGATCATCAGATCCACATGTCCTTGATATTATCAAATATTATCCAAAGATATTTACTCCTTCCTTGAAGGAAACTAAGGAACACTGTCACAATCCACCTTGTAGATGACAAACCAGAAATGCCTTACAAATCTAGTTCATAAGAATTCCAAAAACACACAGAGACATCAAATTCTTGCAAAGAGGTTCCAAGTGTATTTCATTAGTAAAACATTGCTTCCATCTGTACAGATGACCAAATACTCTGAATTATAATACTAATTTAAACAGAACTTGCATATTGGAACACCAAAATCTAGAGCTAAACTCTCAGAAGTTGGAACCCCTGTACAATAGAGAAAACAAAAGATATAGAGAAAGGGAAAAAATTTCTGATCCTTTCTACATTCAACACCTGTCCTCCCTTCAAAATATCTAAAGATTTGATCTCTTCTTCAATTGCCTCCATGTTGCATCATCAATCTTTTTCTCAAGAATAAAATCTGCTATGTCCTCTGGAAAATCATCTGCCCTCTGTGCAACTGAAAGCATGATTCATCTCTCAGAATCTCTTCAATTGGTGACACATGGTCCTTTTGCATTCAAACTAAAATATCCTAAACAGGTGGAGACCTGCACCAAATCTGATCTCAAAAATGAAATCCTTGCTCTGCCAGCTTTCCGTTGATATATGACACTTATATGTTTGCACAAAATCTGACCATCTGTGGAAATCATTCTTTTTCTTGTGCATCATTTAAATTTATGAGTTTATCAATATAGTCTAAACTATATCATTCTTCAATTTTAACTTTGATTTTACATTATGACAGATTATTTAACTCATTTTTGCCCTTTTCCTGTGCAAGTCACCAGATTTCGCCAAGTATCACCTCCTAGTGGTCTCTAAAAATCCACCTCTGCATAGGCTTAGCGAGTGCGTGACTAGCCTTGATCGCTCAATTGCAACACTTTTATGTCATCTTGGAAACCTTTTGCGAGTGCGCGATGAGCTGAGTTGCCCACTCATGGGAAATTTTCATGTCTTGGCAAATCTTGTGCAACTGAGCGATGAGCTCAGTCGCTTGCTCGCTAGCATTTTATGTTCAACTGCAAATCCTGGGTGACTGAGTGACTAGCTCATTTGTGAGCTCGCGCACCATTTTTGCTCCACTAAAAACCTTGCATGACTGCCTGACTGGCTCGGTCACGCAGTCACAAACCATTTTTTGAATCACCCTTTTACGCCACGAGTGCGCGACTGGTCGCCATGTGTCTGCCACGTCACTGACTCTGCAAAATTTGGTCACCCTTTGGTCGCCGCTAGCATGGAAATTGAGGTGCTGCGTCTACACGCGTGGATAGCCTCCATCTCTTTCTTACAATACATTATGAAAGCCTTTTTCCTTATAAACTTCTCAAAATACAGTTGCAGGGTGAATGTGAGATTAAGTTCCCATGTAGTTCTAAAGTCTTTGCATTCTGGGTGCCAAAACTGGGGGTCCCACCGCGCACTATATTCCTGTAGCCAAGGGCCCGCCAAGAGCCTCTTGACTTCTTTCTTCAAACAATGTTGTAAGTAAAAACACATAAAAAGACAAAAGAAAATGAAAACCTTATGCATGTGGGATTAAATGTTTTCATTGTCTATGCACAAAAATGCCTGCACGTGCTCGATTTTCTTCATGTCTTTCATTGGACTTGCAATTTGTTATCACTTTGCTGGTTGTTTGCTCAGCCTTGTGGGATTGCAAAGTCTTTGAAATTCCTATGCGCTGGGTTCTTTGACCTCCATTGACCTGCGCAAGCATTTGTTTGTATTTTTAAACACCCTTAGCGTGGGCTACTTGGTCTCCTTATTATGCTACGCAAGCCTATTCAAACAGTTGTGCAATCTTACTTTGTAAATGGTTTTAAAAGTTTTTAATTCTCATAGCCCATGCACAGCTCACATCTCCCATATATTTCGCAGGTTTCCCTACTTGCTAATGCATTTGTTTATGCACTGTTTTAATGCCAATCCTCATCCCCTTTCAGCATGGCATCTTCTTTCTTTTTGCTGGCCTCCTTTAAACAAAAACTTTACAGACCTCCTTTCCTTCATACCTTGCATAAAGAGCAAGCCATGCAATGGGTTCTAGAAAGTTGCACAATTTCCTTTTTCTCATGCCTTACGCAGGCATTTGCCACTTCATAGCACTACCTAGCGTGGACTTCAGCTTTGCATCTGCAGAGACTTTGGTCTCCTCTGTCACTTGCGCTAATTCTAAATTTCTTCTTTTGTTTGTATTGCGCTGCAATACTATGCATAGCTCCTTTTCAAAATTGTGGAATTATACTGGCATTGAATATGTTTAAAAACCTTTTAACACAAAATGTCTCCTTCGTTAATTGCGCTAGATCCCCTCATGGAAACATTACTTTGTTATTTGCATTAGTTTAAAACTTTGTTTTGACATTGTCTACCATCCATGTGTGGGACCTTCTTAGTATATTATGCAACTGTTGCACTTGGTGATGAGGCATTTTGACAAACATCTTGCAGGCCTTATGTATTCTTCCACATTTCTTTAAGCATTATGTCAAATTTTTTTTAATGCATTTTTAATGTTTTCACCGCTGCGTTTAATACTGATCAAGGCACTTGCGAATAAAGAAGACATTCACCATTACACAATGGATGCTTCTACCTTAATTGAAAAGCTCACATATCGGACGGGTTGAGAGATTTCTAGCAAAGATCATGGATGTTTCTCCAATTACGTACTGGTTTTAAAAACTTTTAAAACATGCTCCCAAATTGAGGGCTTCTTCACTTCTCAAAGTGTCTGGAGAAACAATACAATATTCACCGGGATATGTTTCAATAAATTTTAAATCCATATTTCGCAATGCTCCATTGTCCTCTGTCAGAAATTTTATGTGCCTTAAAGAATGCTTTCATATTCTAAGTATAAGCCCTTGTGCAATCTGAACATAAAGCATCAAACTAGCTTTTTATAATCATTTTTAACATTTATGCAGACTGCACTCATTAATGGCAACTGGCTTCCGGAACTGGCCTCAAAAATTGATTGAACAACCCTCTGCAAATATGGGGAAAGGAAAACACATTCATCTCCAGCATCAGAGCATGTTCACCAACCGGACTAGCTTGAAAACATCAAGTTCAAAAGATTATAATATGCAAAGTGAGCAATTTCGTTATACACTGCAATCGGGAGTTTGCAAACCTTGCAAGAACTGCAACTTAAAAAGTCATCATATTGCTTCTTGAAGATCTGTCACTTGGCGAAATGAATCATTCATCAACATTGAATATGCATGCAAAAGGGCTTCGCCGGATTCATCCTCAGGTATAAGATGCAAATAATCAAACTTTACCAATTTAGAATACTGTGCAAATGTAAAACGCTGAAACAACATAAACTTCATCCGCATCAGTCATTGCAAGATTACAAAAAAAAGCTCTGAGACTTCACCATCGGATCAAGTAGTACACTTACATGTCATGAGAATGATTCTACAATTGGTTCTTAAAAACACCTCTCAGATAGAAAATTATCACTCTTTGAAAATGATCATTCAGTAAACTTTATTCTGTCCCTCACTGGAAATCTGCATAAACTGCTTTTAGTTTTGATCTCACAAACCAATCAAAAGAAACTCTTATAATCTGAACCTTTGAACTTGGATTCATTTTCACACATAGAATGCATAAATTCAACTGGATTTTTCTGATGGTCGATGGGTCAACTAGAATTAATCCTCAAAGTCAGCATAAAAAAAAACTTTTGAACCCACAGTAAAAAGTAGAAACTGGATTTGGAATTTGTTGGGAAAAGTGATCAAACATATTGAACAAGGTCTAAAAAATCTTTAGGAAAGTTCAATTTTGTGTTTTCAATGCAGTGGAACACTCAATTATTCAGGGCATTCAACTGGGCACATTTTGTGGAATCTCAAAGTGGGCTACTTCATAATTCTGCATTTGACACTCAGGAAACCAGAATAAAATACAACAGAAAGGCTTTGGTAAATTGTGCAAACGAACTCATGAGGGTCTAAAAATGGAAATGGAGATTCTCTCTCATGCCTAAAACTCCTCGGAATAATCCTTACATTACGGGTATCATTCTGGTCAAAGATACAAGCCTACAAAGTAGGTCACTTAGTGAGAACTGGAAACATGCACAAATGCAGATTTGGGTAAATGCCTCAAAATGGCTATCTCCAAAACATGTGAAAAATAAAATTTGATAGCTGGAACCTATTTCATTTTCCAAATGATAGGTGGTGAACACATGTTACAAGTGGTTTCTCATAGAAAACATCAGGTCTCTTTCTACAAGCATTCAAAATAGGCTTTCACCACAAGTTTCTTAAGGCAACAATTTGCACTTAGAGAAATTTTCAGTGTAGTCACTCCAAATTTCTCCAAAATTTGAGAGTATTAACAGGGTGAACTAAAGTTTTGAGTTCCACCTGTGTTTTGGATATCATTCCCAAATAATCTATATGACTGATTATTTTGAAATCCTGAAGAAGTTATATAATCACTTACAAATTTTCCTTCCGCTTGCAAATCTGGAAAGAGTTTTTCATTGAAGACTACATCCTGGATCCTTACAATTTTCTTTGCAACTGGAGCCCACAATCGGAAACCAAATTGTTCTTCACTGTAACTTATGAAGATACACTGCTGAGATTTAGAATCCAATTTCCTCCTTTTTTCTTTAGGAACACGAACAAATGCTTGACAATCGAACACACAGAGATGAGAATAAGAGATTATCTTACCCAACCACTCCTCTTTCGAGATACCAAAATATAAAAAAGATGAAGGACTCTGATTAATAAGATAGATAGCTATATTGCAAGCCTCAGCCCAAAACTCCTTTCTTAAACTAGCATTAGAAAGCATGCACCATGCTTTCTCAAGGATAGTTCAGTTGAGTCTTTCCACTGCTCCATTGTCTTGAGGAGTGAAGGGGACAATATTAATTCTCTAAATACCATGGTCTGCACAAAAATTGTCAAAATCCAAAGAGCAAAACTCTCCTCCATTATCCATTTTTAAGAATTTAATCTTATGGCCACTTTGACTTTCAACAAGTGCTCTGAAAATTTTAAATTTTGAAAGCACTTCAAATTTATGAGAAATCGCATAAATCCATACCTTCCTTGTACAATTATTGAGAAAAGTGACAAATTAATTTTCCCCTCCATGAGAGGTTACCTCCGTAGGATTGAAGACGTCCGAGTGTATCAACTCCAATGGTGTTGTCTTCTTGTCAAGGCCATTCTTGAAGAAGCTGACCCATTTTTGTTTCCCACAAAGGCAATGTTCGCAAAAATCCAAATCTGCGGATTATAGACCGGGTAATTGGTCTCAGATCAGCATAACCTCAAGGCCTTTCTTTCCCATGTGACCGAATCTTTGATCCCAAAGAGTGACATTGCTGCCCACAAGAGTCATAGTAGCTCCCACCTCACCAATAGTTTCAACAATATAAAGGCTGCCCACTTTATCGCCTTTTGTGATGACCATAGAACCACTAGTGACTTTCTATTTGTCCATGAGAGTGGTGAGGAAACCTTGTGTATATAGATGACTTACGGAAATCAGATTTTTCCTCAATTTAGGAATATGTCGAACATGTCTTAACAACCATTTAACTCCTCTATCTAGGTGCAAAACAACATCACCTTTTCCAATAATTTCACACGAATTATTGTCACCCAAATAAAATTTTCCAAACTCACCTTCTTGGTATTTTGTGAACAAATATGTGCATGAAGTGGCATGAAAAGAAGCGCCAAAATTTAGGATCCAAGATTTGGATATTGTGTCGCTTATGGAAATAATTAAGATGCCATCATCTTTATCATGAGCTATGTTTGCTCCGTTGTCCAATACCTTTTATTGTGCCTTTTTGTATTTCCTACAATCTTTCTTAACATGACCAGCCTTCCCACAAAACCAACAGCCGCCTTCTCTTCCTCTAGACTGCAAGCTTCTAGCTGATTGTGACCGTCGGTTGTAATTATATTTGCCTCTATGTTGGCTTCTTCCTCTATTCTCGGTGCTCACCATTGTGAGAGGATCACCGGATGAGGGCTCATCATTCTTCCTCCTTAAGTCTTCGGAAAGAAGAGTGGCAGATACTCATCGAAGGACAACTTTTTAGAACTTTAGGTCGAATTGCTTACTTCTGTAATAACGCCATCCCAGCTGCTTGGGAGAGAGCATAAAAGAAGAACAACTTTACTCTCATCATCTTGTGTCATGCCAACCGAATTGGCTTGGTTGATCAATGTGTTGAACTCATTGATGTGGCTTGTCATTGTGCAACCTTCCATCATCTTGAGCCTGTACAATTTCTTCATGGTGAATAATTTATTCGCAGTCGACGCCATAGCATATGTTTTTATAAGTTTTTCCCAAACTTCTTTTGTTGTTTTCTCTTCCGCAACATTGAACAACACATTTTCATTAAGCGAAAGGAAGATTGTTGTCTTGGCCTTTTCGTCAAGAATTTCCCAATCTTCGTCTTTCATGGCAATTGGCTTCATTTTTCCATCGAGCGCAAGAGAAAGGTCTTTCTTAATCAACAAAGATTTCATCTGAATCTTCCAAATCCCAAAGTTCTACCCAGAAAATTTTTGCATTTTATAATCTTCCATGATTCCAAAATTTCAACCACCGAAATCTCAACAGTGATTCAACTTCGCTTTGATACCAATTGTAGAAGATAAAAGCGTAGAAGTAAAATGAATAACAAAAGACAAATACACAATACACAGAATTTATCGTGATTTGGCTGAAAATCCTACATCCACACTGAGAGTAGAGAAATGTATTATTATCTCAAATAGAATGAATGTTTACAATGAAACAGGGCAAAGAGTTATTATCCCAAACCAAGCAATTGAAGAGCCAAACAATCGGCAACAAGAGAAATGTTCGTTGGCCTTCCAATTCTTAACAAAAAAAAAAGGTTTTGATATGAATATAAGCAAACTAATTCCAATATACTATAGAGGATTATCTCTGCTTCATCTTAATTATTTTGATCAAGTAGTATAGTAAGCATGAATGGAAGTTTAAGAATGGTAGGACAGTGGTTTTCCTTTACCACATTCCATTAAGCAATGTGAAGTTTAAGGAAATTGAAGAACGAATAGAATGATGAAATCCATTAGTTTTGTAGTCAATAAATATGGGATGGATGGTGGCATACTTTATTGAAAAATTAACCGTTTCTCATCTAAGACAGCAGTGAAAATTGACAATCGAAGAGGAACGAAGGTCATTATTACAAAAGCGTTTATCTGTAAGATTTATTGATGAAGGTGCTTTCATTTTTGTTTGATTAGCAGACTGGTTCACAACTTTTCTCACCCATCAGTGAGCAGAAGAAATCAAACATGGACGCTCCCATCAAGCTTTTATCCCCTAACAGATAGACATCAATCGATGGATCCATAAAAAACTTCACAATTAAAGAGGTAATTATGTATAAGAATAGATTGATAATTCATGCGATCAAGAGAATTCTAGGTTTTGATTTCAATTATACAAACCATAGACATAGGGTAGATATAGATATCTCCTCTGGTTTGCTTGCTTCAATCCTGGTGGTGGAGAAAACAATGGTTGTGGCAGAATAAATTTGTAGTAGATTGTTTGAAAATAAATATATGCATGGTCTTCATGAGGCAATAATCAACTTTGATAAAAATTTGACAATTCCTTTCTCTATGGACTATGCGATGGTAATGAAAGCCAGAGGAAGAATGCTAGACTTAAGGGTAGGAATTCAAATAAACAATTATGGAGGACCTAAAATGAGATTTTTTTGTGTTAACTGGATGAGAATGGGGGTATAAGGAATTGAGGATAAGTATAATTGTAAGGCTTGACATCTCGATACAAATGCCACATCGAAAAAGAAAACAAAAAAAGGAAGTCGGTCAACTAAGTCAAAATTGAATCCACATATCGACAAGATAAAAGTAATTTCTATATTAATTCCTTAAAAGGTATAAGGTCAACCAACTTGTTGAACATATAAATAAATTACATGAGTCCAAAATTTGGAAGAGTGTCGACCAACTGTCGAAACACCCCAATACATCACAAGTCATAATACAATAAAGACATTAACAAAATTTGACCAATTTGTTGAATACAACAACATCCAAGAGAGTCTTCAACCAAACTTTCGAAGTGCCAAAATAAAAATAACTTAAGAGACTAACATAAGATTGTAAATGTCATTACAAAGGACAATCAGTCAGTTACAAATATCTCATAATATGCCAAACATGAAGACCTTCCCAACAATAGCTCCTAACACCTGTTCACACAAAATATCAAGGCGAGAATATTGTAGGAGTGTGTTTCCACCCTACCACGAAGCAGTTACGCTTCCCCAGAATCTTTCATGACATGAAAGATGCCCAACCCAGCTAGAGGAAGACTAATAATGTAAAACTATTAAGAGTAATGGAATTCATGCAATGACAACTGAAGAATTAGAATAAAATAACAAGAGCACACAGAAAGAACATATTATAATCATGCCAACAAATTTATCAGCCCTTGCTTGGCTATCCAAATACATTCTTATTAATTCCTTCTCGATCATTCTTATAGAGAGAAGCAAATATTATCGCAACTTTTTACAACATGGTAGAAAACACAAGAATACGTTTACACATCTATTCTTTGAGTATACAAATATCTTGGTTGTATAGTGCATCATTTATAAAAAGCATTTCTAATATTGAACGTGGTGAATGTGGATGAAGTTTTGTAGCATCCTACAATAACTAAATGTACCACCTTGCATACCTAGCTAATATTGAAATACATCTTACAACCGCATTTGATCACGATGCCATTAAGCAATCCATTCACAAGGATATCAATAAGGTAACATAATGCATCCAAATGCAAGAAGTAAACAAGGCATAGGTAAGCATTTTTCGATATATTAATAAGCATGATACATTTTCATTGCTTGGTAGTTACGAACCCTTAATGAAAAAGGAGCTAATCAACTCTACCTTCTCTCATTTTTTCTTGAATAGGTATTTATGTGATTCATCCAAGAACGTAATAAAAAGATGTTTTTGTGAAACATCTTTTCCCATAAAAAGTAAATGAATCATTCTAAAATCTGATGATATAGTAGACACCTATTCAGCACCCCCCATAATAAAAACATAACGTGCACACAACTAACATGGAAAGAATTTCTCTAAAACATTACTCAGTTAAACATTAATAATCAACATTTTTCTCAGTTATTCTTAACATCACTATTTCCATAATGAAGTCCTCAAACTTTTCAATGTCTCATAGGATGCAATGAAAATAAACAACTATATTCAACTTAGCAGTGGAATGCAATAAAAATAAATAATTGTATTCAACTCAGCTGTGGAATGCAATAAAAATAAACAACTACATTCCACAGTTTCTGGAAGTATTTACACAGTATCTCAAAAATGGACTGACCACACCAGAAATAAAATTTGGGATTCTTATATCTTAGCTTGAATATTTTAGCCACTGCATATCTAGAAAGAGGAAAGAAGTATTCGGTATCTATAGAATAGCAACTGGATTCTGGCTAAAGAAAAAAGTAGGTGTATGAATTTGTGATACGTCTATGAGCGAAAAAGAGGAAGGTTGATCTATACATCTTGCACCTATTTGGATTTGAGGACTGCGGTTTCCTTAACAGATTATACACTGCAACGGATTTGTTGTAGATCTAGCCGTATGTGCTCACGCCGGTTTTACATTAATGAATGGAGTATATCAACAAGAAAATAAATCTAGCTAGCTACCTATACCCACGCTGGACAACATAACTTAATAGTAATATTTACATTTGCAACACATACCATGGAACCAAGATGGGAGTCTTAAAGAAAAACTAGATCCACCACACGTCTTCACTATAGCTATCGGTTGCAAGGCTTGACAAAGAGTTATTATTACATAGTGCACATAGGCTAAGGATCTAATGCCTACAACCACATTTACATTACCACACGGGCACCCCAACTGAACGCAGCTAGCAAAGAGGAAAAAAATAAATAATGCATGGTACGAAATGTACCCAGAGTGCAATCAAATAAAGTTTAAACATTTTAAAGAATTCACATGAAGACCACATCCGTTCTAACAGTTATAGGCATAACATAGCAACTTCCATCAATGTTTCAGCCGATTTTAAAAAAACAAACCTAGAAATCATAGTCAACAGCTGGTTCAAACGCTGTAACCACCGATGCACACTAATACTATGCTGATAACTACGCTGTAACCACCGATGCACACTAATAATTTCAGTTTTTCTCTGCTACCCTCAGTCAACTCTCCTTCTCCCCCGCAGGCTCGTAGGATCATTTTTCCTTCGCAAGTGATCTATATTTTCCTCTCTAACTTGCTGATTTAATGCAATCCTTTCATTCTCTGCAAGCTGTTGTAGACAAAGTTGTGAAGGATGTCTTTCTCCACCATAATCGGCTCCTTTTGGCAATGCAAGCTTATGATTTATGGCGCGTTCAAGGAAGGGATGGTGGCCATTTTCCAAGGCATTTTCTGCTTAATGGTTGTGTTCATGTCTCAATTTATGATGTCATTAGCATACCCTTGAAACGCAATTCTCTCATCCTTTGGTTCATAGCCTAGACACACATTCCTTTGTGTTGGGATAAGAAATGGTCGATAGCATTCACAAGACTGTGTTTTCTCTACTATATCATCAACACCCTGAACATCCATTGGTTCCTTCCTTAGTACAGAAATGGTCTCCAAGATGTCCCCATTACCAATGTTCCAAATACTGCTAGTTCGTCTTAACAACACTTGGGAGAATCCCCAAAACAGATTGTTTCTCTACTAACTATATTACCAAAGAATTCATTTTCTCTCTAGCGTACTTGACTCCCCCCAAAAAGGATTTCAGCCTATAATAAATCCCCTTACAAATAGGATTTTCCCATTGATTACCATTACTAACAAAATAACCGTTTGGCAATAACAAAAATTATGATATAACAGGAAGATTTAAATTTTTGAATAAAATTTTAATTCCAAATTTATTTTCCAAGAATAATTTAATAATCAAAAAATTGGGTTATGACATCCTTCTCCCCTTAGATAATGCATCGTCCTCGATGCTTCAATGAAAAGTTAATATCAATCTAAGCAAGATAGCAATTTCATATCAGACAAGGTTTGCATTTCTATTTTGGATGTAGTGTAACATGAAACAATAATTCCACCCAAGGTCTTATTTAGCATGGTAAGAAACTTAATCAATCCTAATGCATCCTTTCCTTCATCAACATTAGCATCCCTCCCAAAACAAATTCAACAATATGCATATTTGTTTTATAGTATCATACTTTCAACTATATGTTATCTAACTTTCATTAACAAACAAAAAAGACAATACAAATATGTAGAACCATCAAGTGCACTTCTTACTAGAATTTACATATAGTATGATTTTAATTCTTAATGAATTCTTACTTTCATTTTTGTAACCAATTCTAAATAATTTACATTCGCATTCATCAAAGCCACTCTTTTCAAGGACAATGTAGATACATATTTAAAAGCAAGTACACATAAGATACAAACACATATGCATCACTGATAGACAAGCTTTGAGTGAGTGTGTGAATTCCATTACTAGCTTATAGTTTTACAAGGATAGCTTACCTCTCTCTGACAATATTCCCCCTTTCTTATGTCGTGTCATTCCATTTGTTACAATCATAGGAACAACACGAAAGCATCAGTCCATGTTATTATCATAATCAGATCTATCATTCCTTTATCCTAATGCTTTTAGGAGTAATCTTCCATAATACCTTCAAGTAGAAGTAAATCACACACATACTTGTGCTTACTGTACCATACCGTGGCATTATAATGAGTTGAGCACATTACTAGGTACCTCGAATCCACATTCCTGTCACTCTTATATATATACTCGCAATATTGTTGGATCATTCACAAGTCAATACCTCATGGAAACATATTTTAAATTTCAAAATCAAGGGACAACATAATCATATAAGGATTACAATATCTTAACTCAACTTAGATATATAACACAACTTTATCTTCAATAACTAAAATAAATTATTATACATACCATCTATAACATGTGGTACGCAGTAAGTGAAAAAATCAGCCATGCATGCTCACAAGTCACCTATAAGATTAGTGGAACCAATTTCCATTTATGTGACCTAGGCCCTCATGCCCATCTCGTCATAATAGTACTTAGTAGAGAAATTTTAACTCAAAACATCATAACAAATATGTTTCATCTCTAAGACAGTATGAGTCAAATAACTGTTACATCTTAACATTAAATAAACATTCATAATTTATTCTATATGGTTGTGCTTAATCCAGGCATAAGTATTTCAATACATCATGATAATTCATCATTACATAAAATCAAATACATCAGGTATGTCATACATAACAAGTATACATCAGAATAAAGATCATTAAAGTCAATCATGAAACAAGATACATAAGTTTCATCAGACAAACTCTCCCTCTATAGATCCATGTCTCATAAGACCTCAGACAAATGTTCCTCTATAGATCCCTACCTCATAAGCCCTTGAATAAATGTCCATCTATAGATCCTTCTCTCATAAGCCCTCAGACAAATGTTCATCTATAGATCCTTGTCTCATAAGCCCTTGGAGAAATGTCCATCTATAGATCCTTGTCTCATAAGCCCTCGAACAAATGTCCATCTATAGATCCCTGTCTCATAAGCCCTCAGACAACTTTCCATCAGCTATCTCGAGACGGGAGTGTGGCTTAGGCATTTTTTTTCCCAATCATAAAGCCTTACACTTCCTTGGGATTCTACCTCCTCGCAAAATTTCCAACCCCTTTTTTGTCCACATTCAACACCCCTCACCGGAAGGTAACCTTTCCAATGCAACTAATGCATATCATATTATTTTATCTCATACAATAATGTTTTAGGCAGATACGTGGAAAGCACACAAGTCAACTAGTCAAAGGATCATGCCTTTCATCATGAACACTCTCATTCATCATAGGCAAACACATAATTTGAGCCCTCTGGCCTAGTAAAACATAATACATAAGAAGAAGGATTTGTTGACCATACTGTCAAGAACACCAATAGTTCATCATTACAAAATAATTCTATTCCATTTTCATCAAGAGATGTCGACCTACTCATCGAACATCGAGTGCATCAAAATAATACATAAGTTCAAATATAATTTCACGCAATGCCTCATGCATAATAATCCATATGCTAGTAATATTATACCAGGGCCATAAAATGTACCCTTCTCATGGAATCCTTCATCTAAAGAATATCCATGTAGTGCTCCTCGTAGTATCGAAACTCACATCAAAGCATATTGATCAATACTAATTATTTCATGCAATGCATATTTTAATATTCATAACCATGTATAGGCTACTTTACTTTGAACATTTCTTATTTGATAAGATATATTTCAAGCAAAATTTGATTGCAAGAATAAGAATGGTATGTTCTTCGTAATCTACTCCCTTATACACTCGGTCAATGTTCCACATTGATCATGATAGAGAACATCACTACACATCACAAGACTAGCAACATAAAATACACATCCTAGCCACCTCAAGATCATAATAAATCTCAAATCCAAAGTTCACAAATTTCAGCTCAAAATCACAAAGATGAGCAAAATCAAGAGAAATAAATGTGGAAAAGAACCATATTCGATAAATACACAAAATTCGGTGGCTAGATAATAACAAGGAAACTTAAAAATTCAAGCTAGTCCTTCATCATTTTCAAAGTCAAAAATAACATAACCAAAATGAAAACCAATTCACATATATAGAGTGACTATCACTAGCCACAAGGAGGGAGTAGAAGCTACATGACACCTTGCGTCCAAGGTGCGCTTATGAACATGACCAAACACTCGAAAAAACATACATCCCAAAGATCACATCACTATATAGCATCACATGCCATTGGTTTATGCAACATAACATTGATAATTCCTTCTATTTTTTTATATCTTTGCAACATGTTTCATGATTTTTTTTTTACATGACATGTTAGGTTCTTCTCCCAAGAATCTCCTGAAGATCTAGTTCCATAATATTTTTCTCAAATGACCTATCTCGTCATTTCATTTTCTTTCCCTTGCATCACTCATGCAAAATGTATCATTCCACAATATCGTACATACATATATAATTTTCATTCATCCTAGCCTCAATCTTTGGCATGTATATTCATATCCTTAGTGTAAAAGTCGATTATCAATTAACTGCACCTATAGATCATAGAGATCTATTGTCTTTCTTGCTTCTCACATAAAGAGAAATAGACATTTAACCTTAAGTGCATTACTCACACTATAGCTCCAATTTGAGCAAAAATAATTATACCAATCAAAAGTACACCATTTTCAAGCACTTCATAAATATTTCCATATTCATAGTTTAGGGAGAGAGCAAGGACAACCAAGAAGCCTCACACACACACACACACACACACACACACAAGAGGTAATGTCCTGAAAGTGATTATTTTCACTTGTATAACACAACACAAGAGTCATCCTTTCCTTTATGTCAGGAGAAACCATAACTAGGAGTCTCAATGATCAACACATAGGACTGTATATTGACTGAGCATTAGTTGACTTACACAGATTGTGCGACTAAGCTTCACAACTAAGCATAGCGACCTCAAGGCCCTAGAGAGGAACCAAGAGCTCTGATACCATATGTAAGATCTGACATCTCGACACAAATGCCACATCGACAAAGAAAACAAAAAAATGAAGTTGGTCAACTAAGTCAAAATCGAATCCACATATCGACAAGATAAAAGTAATTTCTATATTAATTCCTTGAAAGGTATAAGGTCGACCAACTTGTCGAACATATAAATAAATTACATGAGTCCAAAATTTGGAAGAGTGTCGACCAACTGTCGAAACACCCCAATACATCACAAGTCATAATACAATAAAGACATTAACAACATTCGACCAATTTGTTGAATACAACAACATCCAAGAGAGTCTTCGACCAAACCATCGAAGTGCCAAAATAAAAAGAACTTAAGAGACTAACATAAGATTGTAAATATCATTACAAAGGACAATCGGTCCGTTACAAAGATTTCATAATATGCCAAACATGAAGACCTTCCCAACAATAGCTCCTGACACCTGTTCACACAAAATATCAAGGCGAGAATATTGTAGGAGTGCATTTCCATCCTACCACGAAGCAGTTACGCTTCCCCAGAATCTTTTGTGACATGAAAGATGCCCAACCCAGCTAGAGGAAGACTAACAATGTAAAACTATTAAGAGTAATGGAATTCGTGCAATGACAACTGAAGTATTAGAATAAAATAACAAGAGCACACAGAAAGCACATATTATAATCATGCCAACAAATTTATCAGCCCTTGCTTGGCTATCCAAAAACATTCTTATTAACTCCTTCTCGATCATTCTTATAGAGAGAAGCAAATATTATCACAACTTTTTACAACATGGTAGAAAACACAAGAATACGTTTACACATTTATTCTTTGAGTAAACAAATATCTTGGTTGTATAGTGCATCATTTATAAAAGCATTTCTAATATTGAATGTGGTGAATGTGGATGAAGTTTTGTAGCATCCTACAATAACTAAATGTACCACCTTGCATACCTAGCTAATATTGAAATACATCTTACAACCGCATTTGATCACAATGCCATTAAGTAATCCATTCACACAGATATCAATAAGGTAACATAATGCATCCAAATGCAAGAAGTAAACAAGGCATAGGTAAGCATTTTTCCATCTATTAATAAGCATGATACATTTTCATTGCTTGGTAATTACGAACCCTTAATGAAAAAGGAGCTAATCAACTCTACCTTCTCTCATTTTTTCTTGAATAGGTATTTATGTGATTCATCCAAGAACCTAATAACAAGATGTTTTTGTGAACCATCTTTTCCCATAAAAAGTAAATGAATCATTCTAAAATCTGATGATGTAGCAGACACCTATTCAACACCCCCCATAATAAAAACATAACGTGCACACAACTAACATGAAAAGAATTTCTCTAAAACATTACTCAGTTAAACATTAATAATCAACATTTTTCTCAGTTATTCTTAACATCACTATTTCCATAATGAAGTCCTCAAACTTTTCAATGTCTCATAGGATGCAATGAAAATAAACAACTATATTCAACTCAGCAGTGGAATGCAATAAAAATAAACAATTGTATTCAACTCAAGCTGTGGAATGCAATAAAAATAAACAATTACATTCCACAGTTTTTGAAAGTATTTACACAGTATCTCAAAACTGGACTACCACACCAGAAATAACATTCAGGATTCTTATATCTTAGCTTGAATATTTTAGCCACCGCATATCCAGAAAGAGCAAAGAAGCATTCGGTATCTATAGAATAGCAACTGGATTCTGGCTAAAGAAAAAAGTAGGTGTCTAAATTCGTGATCCGTCTACGAGCGAAAAAGAGGGAGGTTGAGCTATACATCTTGCACCTATTTGGATTTGAGGACTGCGGTTTCCTTAGCAGATTATACACTGCAACAGATTTGTTCTAGATCTAACCGTATGTGCTCACGCCGGTTTTACATTAATGAATGGAGTATATCAACAAGAAAATAAATCCAGCTAGCTACCTATACCCACGCTGGACAACATAACTTAATACTAATATTTACATTTGCAGCACATACCATGGAACCAAGATGGGAGTCTTAAAGAAAAGCTGGATCCACCACACGTCTTCACTATAGCTATCGGTTGCAAGACTTGACAAAGAGTTACTACTACATAGTGCACGTAGGCTAAGGATCTAATGCCTACAACCACAGTTACGTTACCACGCGGACACCCCAACTGAACGCAGCTAAACGCAGCTAACAGAGAGGAAAAAAAATAACAATGCATGGTACGAAATGTACCCAGAGTGCAATCAAATTAAGTTTAAACATTTTAAAGAATTCACATGAAGACCACAGTCGTTCTAACAGTTATAGGCATAACATAGCAACTTCCATCAATGTTTCAGCTGATTTAAAAAAAACAAACCTGGAAATCATAGTCAACAGCTGGTTCAAACGCTGTAACCACCGATGCACACTAACACTACGCTGATAACTACGCTGTAACCACCGATGCACACTAACACTTTCACTTTTTCTCCGCTACCCTCCGTCAACTCTCTTTCTCCCCCGCAGGCTCGTAGGATCCTTTTTCCTTAGCAAGTGATCTATATTTTCCTCTCTAACTCGCTGATTTAATGCAATCCTTTCATTCTCTGCAAGCTATTGCGGACAAAGTTGTTAAGGATGTCTTTCTCCACCATAATCGGCTCCTTTTGGCAGTGCAATCTTATGATTTATGGCGCGGTCAAGGAAGGGATGGTGGCCATTTTCCAAGACATTTGCTGCTTAATGGTTGTGTTCACCTCTCAATTTATGATGCCATTAGCATACCCTCGAAATGCATTTCTCCCACCCTTTGGTTCATATCCTGGACACACATTCCTTTATGTTGGGAGAAAAAATGGTCGATAGCATTCGCAGGACTGTGTTTTCTCTGCTGGATCATCAACACCCCGAACATCCATTGGTTCCTTCCTTAGTACAGAAATGGTCTCCAAGATGTCCCCATTATAAATGTTCCAAATACTGCTAGTTCCTCTCAACAGCCACTTGGGAGAATCCCCAAAACTGAGTGTTTCTCTACTAGCTATATTACCAAAGAATTCGTTCTCTCCAGCGTACCTGACTCCCCAAAAAAAGGACTGCAGCCTATAATAACTCCCCTTACAAATAGGAGTTTCCCATTGATTACCACTACTAAAAAAATAACCGTTTGACAATAACAAAAATTACGATATAACAGGAAGATTTAATTTTTTGTATAAAATTTTAATTCCAAATTTATTTTCCAAGAATAATTTAATAATCACAAAATTGGGTTATGACAATAATGCAGAGAAGTATAAGATTATTGAAAAGTGTCCTTGGCATTAATGATATTTTAGGCAAACCAATTGACAAAGAGAATTGCTTTTCTCAGACATATACGATCCTAGTTATTTTTGCTTTGTTTACTAGATATTATTAGTATAGGCTTCTACTATCTTTTAGCTAGAATTATTTTGCAATTTCATCATGGTTGCCTCTTTTGTGGACAATTTTTCTCAGACTATTAGCTCTTAGATTAGCTTTCTGGTATGGAAGTCAAAAACTTGATAGACTAGAAACTTTTTGTTTTGGTTTATTGGATGATGATGTTTACTGAACTCTTTGTAGACCTTTTAGATTGTAGTTTTTCCTGGTAATTTAATGTAAAACTTCGTCTTCAGCTTCTTATTTAGAAAAAAAAAATATTAAACATACAATCAAATAGAGAAATGGAGAATGTTGGATGATAAGTGACTATGTCTAATGTAAATGAGAATCAACAATATTTTTTTCCATTTTTTATGTGATTGATTTGATGATTTATTAAAGAGTCAGCCGATTCCTTAATACACAATCTTAGATGCATAATTTGAATTTTATATCGTGCATGTTCATGAGAATCGATCATTTATAGAACTATCAAGCTATGATCTAGTTTATGGGAAGAAATTTCTGTGTGTTCTAATCTGAGATAGGCAAGTCAACATGTTTTAAGAAAAATGATATCGCATGATAGACTATTAGATTTAGGTTTTGGTTTGTAAGTGCACTAAAAGAGGCTAAGTAGAATCATGCATTCGAAAATTCCACGTGAAGTGGCATAAGACAAAGAGGTGAAAGAGTGAGCTATGCACTTTTCTTCTTTGTATTTTCCCCTACTTTGGTGTGCATGCAAAGTGAGAAATTGTGAAAAGTGGGAATAAAAGAAAAATACTCATATAAATCATATGGCATTTTGAGAATCTAGAAATATGTGAAATTAGAATAATTGTTCTAACATTTATTCCTAATGTGCAATAGGTGTCCATTGGGCCTATTAGATTGTCAAAGGAAAAGCACCAACCTGTAAAAACTACAAAAATTTGGAACTGAATATACTCCCTCATATTTTGTGTTGTAAAGGAGTGTCCATAAATTAGAGAGATGAAATTGAAAATAATAGTTGAGACATGAATCTAAGTATGATAAGTGTATATGATATATAAATGTGAAAATATGTTTAAATTTGAATATAGAACACATACTCAAGAAATTCTTACCTATGTACTTGATCAATTAGTATAAACAAGATGAAAGTCGAGGATATGTACCCCTTTTGCCCCTAATGGGGAGCAAGCATGGACACATGAAACCTACAAAAATGTAACAATACCTTATCTTGAGGTGGCAAGATCAAGGGAAAATATAGAAAGGCCATGAATATAGCACAATATGATATATATATTTTTTATAGAAAGCAAGTGATTAACAAAGGGAAAAGCTAACTAATGATGCCAATATACTCGAGTGGTGATGATTTTATCTCAATGGAACCAAAACATGTAATATGAATAAATGACCTTAAGGGACTATGTATTATGATTCCATAATCCATAAATTATAGTGGTCATGCATGATCTAAGCACATGTTGTGAATAAATTAAACATATGATCGCTTCTAGTAGGTGTACTTTCTTTTGTGATGTTACAATATTTTTTCCTTGTTAGCACATTGAACCTCAAGACAATGAAAGTAAATGATGTTACTTGAGCTCAAATTCACATCAATTTTATTTCTACTCTTGGCTCTACAATATTGCTTCTTGGAATTCACATCTTGATCATTATATCACCACATTAAGTATCATTTATGTTGACATGATGCATATCTTTTCTTGATTTTCATTATGTTTAAACCTTCATGTACACAAAGTGGCATTTGATCTGCTCGATGCATGTTTACATGTTTCAAAAAATGAATATAAATGAATATTCTTGTTATGACTAGCATTCAAAGGATCATAATCATTCATTTCTTCTTGGATTATATCCATTACAATTATGTATTAAGGATGTATTGTGTAATGCCCTGCCAGGGAACCCAAGAGAGATTAACCTAAACATGACACTATGTGTGCTGAATAATTTTTTTTTTTTAAAAGTTAACATAAAGAAACATACAATCATGCGGAAGCGATTACCATCTATACACATGTCTTACACTCACATAGATTACACGACTCAAGGGTTCCATGACGTTGAATTACTTAAAGCAAAATACAACTAACATAATAATAAAAGATTCCATCTATTTAATCATATCAAATACAACTTACATAACCATAATTACAATCCTCATGGATAACCATGAAACCACCATAAACTCACATCCACTGCACATGTCGCAGGGTATGTGGTAATCACTCTAATCTACTTACTATTACAATTT
>MU226145.1:415589-425646 GCA_018584345.1 Thuja plicata
CATGCAAGTATGGGGTAAGTATATTATAAACTGAAATCGACAAATAACAATCAACATGATAACATCATCACATCTATCTATGCATAAAGTAAAATCATGACATCATAAACAAGTATCATCATCAAATAAAACAATATCAGCTCACATGAAATGTGGCCTAAAAGAATTCGGCCAACAACTAAATCCAATGCCTAAAAGTACGGCATCCTAAACTAGAAAGCAAAACACAAGTGGGTATTACATATTGCATTTTTCTTTAATAGCCTCAACATGAACCATTATTTTTGGAAACACATGGTTGTTGATAGTATCTTGAATTTTATGTTTTAGTATGATCTATCTACCCACAATGTAGTCTACATTGATTCCAATCACAAAAAGAATAAGTAGTGGAGCTTGATGAGACACTTTTATATATATACCTACTAGTTTAATAAGACGTGATGTGACAAGTTGGCCTTACAATAACTATTGACATCACATGTGGTGGATCCTCTGATCTAGTGAACTTCATATACACTCTTTTATTTTAGTAGAATGATGGTGTATTCAACGATGATTTTTATTGTCTCCATTGCCCTAATTTTTCAGAATTTGACATTAATATAAAGTTGTGGGAATGAGGTGAAATGCTAGAGATACTATTATGAATAAGATCATTTTTTAACAATGACGAATGCTAACATATAATTCTAAAATGGACTAGAATTATACAAAAATATTGTCCCTATATTATGGGTAAAAGCCTCTTGACAAGTAAATGTTGACACTCACCATCTAGCAATTTAAAACATATTTTAACTATCATACTTTGAAATCTTAGCACATATTCAATAATTGTTTTATTTTGTCTATTAATACTATGTTAATTGATAATTGTTGCATAGGTTTGAAATATTATATTTAAAATGAGTAATAATGGCAACTAGCTAAGACACCAAATGGAATAATTGAAGCATGAGGTGAAATGTAAAACCAAGTGCATGCATAATCTAACAAGCTTCGTGGAAGCAACTTCCCAAGTAATCACTTATCATATATGCAATCTAATCAAATTTCATTAAAATAGCGTATGTAAGCTAGTGTGATATGATCTATATCATCATAAAATAGGTAAGACAAATCCAATTGTTGAATGATAGGTCATGTCAAAAGCCAAAAAATTATCTTGTAATCCCTTTGTTGTATCCTCATTATGGGACTTGCAAAACATCAATATGAGTTTCTATCATTTACATTCCATTCAAGATGGATGCTAAAAGTTTGAACAATATAGGCATGTGAAGGAAGAGATGATTAACGTGAAGGTATACAAAGGGTTAGCAAAGTGGTGTTTAGCCAAATAGTATAGACATATTAGGGAATATGTTGGAAAGTATAGATATGGTGTGTATGATTAAAAATAGGAATAAGGATAGAATATCTAGCTATCGAAATAGCAATAGAGAGTGCAACAACATGGTTGATGAGAAAGGAATAATCATGGGTTATAAAAACCAAAGTGATAAAAGCATGCATATAGGGTGATTTAGAGGTCACCAAAAAACATAGAGATAAAGATGGGACACAAAAATTCTAAAAGGGAGAATGTAGCACAACATATTAGGAGCTTGTATATCATCATTGATTTACCTTTGGCCATAACTTGTGTTTAACTAAATTGTCATCAACATAAGGTCTCTCTTCATGTATTTTGGCTTGATGCATCTCACCAAGTTTCTTCTATAATTGCTTTGCATAGGACTCTTCATGAATTGAAATAAAGTTTGACAAGAACAATCTGACTAGATACTTGGCTTTACGATCCATAACATCATATTGAACAGTCAAACTAGGATCTGTAAACCTAAAAAATTCTCATCAATAGCATCCCATAGAACTCGACCTATTGACATATCCCCCATCTTCAGTTTCCACATTTCAAAACTATTTCCAAAAAAATTCTACACATCTATTCTCCTTGATGAATTGTCATTTGAAAATTTGTGCAACAAGATCACAAAGAATTTCTGAACAAGCGCCCACTCAAATGTGGGTTAGTTCAAAAAATTCAACAATGCACAATGGAAGCCAAAGGAAAACGGGCTTTGATGGTCACTTGTAAGGAAGTTAAGGTAGTGGAACAACTTCCTACACTAATCTTGACGAAGGTAATGCAACTTTTTAAAGCATTGCAACAATTACAAAAATTAAATAGCAATAACAAAAAATGGCATTCAAACCACAACCCAATGATTTACATGGGGAAAACACTTTTGAAATAAAAATCCACATTCCACAAGCCGCCCAATATATCATTCAGACATCAACAACAAGTTACAATATACTTGTTGAGCAAGCTTCTTATAAGAGTATCCCAACTCTAGATTTGGATGCAACCTAACAGCTATCAGTCTCTCAATACACAATCATAATAGAATGCCCTTATAAAATAGGGTTGTCTTCTTAGGCAAGTAGAGTACACATAATATCCACCTCCAAATCTATGGCCTAATGATATATGGTCAAGATTTACAATGATAAACTATACATATCTACATGCAACCCCCACACTTATTTATCAATAGTAACATTTTGTTATTGAAAGGTTGAGACACCATTTTCCTAAAAAAATTGATTTACAAGGCTAATATTGTAGAAAAAGATAGACCACCAAATTTTGTTTGGACCAAATAACCAACCAATCTCAATAATTACAATTTAATTGTGCAAAAAAACAAGAATGATGAGGACGTCCAATGTGGATAAGCAAGCACAAAATTAAGCCATGTGTGATTGGATATTGACAGTGTTGACAAGAATTTTAACATCTAAATATAGATAAATTTAGACCATGATAAAGTAGATACAAAATATGAAGTATGAACAATGAGTTTAAATATAACAATAAAATACTCTCTTTGGACAAAAGTTGCACCTAAATAACATAGACTTAACCTTTTATATCTTGTTGGTTTAAACTGAAAGATCCTTTTGATGTGCACATTGAAAATTTTATTTAACAGATTATTCATCTATTTGTATGTGCTAATTGAAATTTGTATAAATATTATCTATATGAAATGAAGTTATATAATTCACTCGCAGCAATTTTAAAACAAAAATTGCCTACCTCCAACTCAAATGCATTACCTCCCGACTCCTTGAACGTTTGCAATTAGTTGTGCCCTAACTTACCAAGAACAACTGCTAAAGCCTAGGTTTGGGTACTGGTAGAGTTTGGTTTCTTCCCAGGCACTTGGGTTCTTTGTGGATCCTTTTGTGAAGGATCTACAACAAAGACAAGCACCCGGGAAGTACCTGAGGATCGTGCCCAAGCAAATATACCAAAATATGTGCATGCACATGAAATAAAACATGCATTACTTTTAAATTCTCATCAAAGCTCTATATTAATATACCATGTGTGAAACTTTGTATTAAGCCTTTAAACATTTAGAAGAAAAATATGAAATACCCAAGACTATGTATGATGCTTCTAATGAAGAAAATATGAATATTATTTTCTGTTGTAATTTAAATTTTCAAATTGTGTAATGACATTTTGAGACTTTTGTATTTTCATTTTTGCAAATTATGAATATGATGAATGATATATTTTATTTATAATTTTATTGCCAATTATAGATTCATGAGTATCACTATTCTTTTTATATTTATAACTTTGGTGTTTGAACATGTAAGTACAAATTTATAATATATGTGCATATATACATATATATGGGCGAACCCGTACCCATACCCAAACCCAAGTCGGAATTTCATAACTTTGAGTGTGAGTGTGTGTGTGTGTGTATACATACAAACTCATACCCAAGGAAAAAATTGTATTACCCGCATACCTACATCCGTACACGTCAGGGATAACTTTAAGAAAACCGCCTCTAGAAAAAGATATAAAATCTTGGCGAATCTTTCATTTTCTTTTTAAAAAAATAATTCCTATTGGCGAATCTCTCAAGTTTTTGGGAAAACAAATTATTTGTATTAGCGGTTATTTTTTAATCACAATTTTTTTGTAGAAAATATTGGCGAATCTCAAGCAATAACTAAAATTTCAATTATGACCATGGAAAATAATTATATTTAAAGAAAAGAGTTCTTATAGAAAATTATTAGGCTAACTACATAATATTTGATGGGTTTAAGGGAACTCTACAGTATCTAGTCGCTACCATTTATTTTAAATATAATCAAATAATCCTCATTGTATTGTGTGAGATAAATGTATCATTATTTTTATTATTATAATAGGAACCAAAATTTCTTCAGTGTCATTGATTTATCAACAATCCAAAGGAAATTTTAGCCCCCATAAGCATTACAAATAAGATAGTAATATTTTTGTCTCATGGAATATAATGAAGATCACTAGATTATGTTTTAAATCAATAATGACAACTAATATTGGTGACACAACCCTACTATAACTAATAGTTATGATATATTATTGGTGAATTAATTTATATTTCTATTATAAATGATAAAATTTAGGCGAATTGAATCTAACCATCTATCAAATATTTAGCGTATCTTTGAGTTCAAATTTTTAATAAATAAATTATTTGGCGATTTAAATATTTCTAAAATAATTTTTTTTATAAATTTGGTGATTTAGGTTGCCTTAAATCTTGAATTATTAGCCAAATTTGGATTCTCAAATTTCAAAAATTCGCCAATTGGCGAATATTAGCCACTAAAAAAATCACTGGTACACGTACCCAAACCCAAATCGACAACTTAGGTTGTGCCTTCTATCCATGTATCATAGAGCTCCCATTTGTATTTGTGTAATGTACCGAATGATAGAAGTCACCCTACAGAAAGTCACCCGAGGGCAAATACCCAACGATAATGTACCCGAGGATAAGTACCCGACGACAATGTTCTCGAGGGAAAATACCTGACAACAATGTACCTAGGGGCAAATACCCAACGATAATGTACCCGAGGGCAAGTACCCGATGACAATGTACCTGAGGGCAAGTACCTGATGACAATGTATTTGACGACAATGTACTCGAGGGAAAATACTTGACAACAATTTACCCAAGGGCAAGTACTCGACAACAATGTACCCGACGACAACGCAGGTGATGTGCATGTCGACAACACAAGTGATGTGCTCGATGGTAATGCAGGTGATGTGCCTGTTGGCAACACAGGAGATGTGCCCAACGACAACGCGGGTGATGTGCCTGACAACGACGTGGGTGATGTGCCCGACGACACTCGACACCCTTCGGTACTCGGCACGCGACACCCTTCGACACTCTTAATTGATATGAGTCAACTATATGGTTCACAGATGCAAAATGTCTTATTGATGAATAAATTCTAACACATGGCACTCATCAACAACTAGAATGAATTGCAAAGACAAAAGAATTTATATTTTCAGATTATATATCTCAAATTATATCAGATTCTCTTCAAGTGAAGACTTCACAAAGTTGAACAATCACGCGCAAATAAAATATCTAAATTGATATCTCCAACGACAGACTGGGGTGGTTGCTAACCACCAAAACCGTAATTACAGACTAGGGAGGGTCTTGCGCCTCCAAAACTACAACAAGGACTCAATTCAAATTGGAATCGCAAATACACAAGAAAAGATAACTCAATGATGATTTCCCACAGTGCCAACCATCTCCTTATAAAGGCCTCTAGAAAGTATCCTGAAAGTTACAACAGGATGACATTATTTTATTTATTATATCATTATTTTGATCCCCTTTTATTTTATAACTAAATTAATTAATTAAATAAATCCTCTATAATATTATTTAAATTTTAAGACCACTTAATTAATTAATTTAATTAAGTCACTTTATTGAAAATTGGGGACATTACAATTTGTGCCTTGAAAATGTAGTGCAAATAGAATATTTTGTCATTTTGCAGATTTTGAGGGTTTCGTGGGTTGGGGGGGAGATTGATTAAGGTTTCAAATGTAATATAAACATGGAAAAAACATTGTAAATCGCGGTCAACGATATTTTTAAATGAAAAGATTTTGTTAAGTGGGGTGGGGTGGGATCATCGGCGAGACCAATCGCGAAAAATCAGGTATAATCGTGATGTTTTTTTGCTTCTATGCATGAAAATATTCCGTCAAGCACGTAATGATGTAATGCTAATGTCTCTGTGTTAGTGTTTGTCGTGTTGGTCACTTTCGCAGGTTTGGAAAAGAATATTCCTCAGTGATATTCAGTCCTGTGGCATTGTGTTTTTAAGCTTAAAAAAGGAAATATTGTATTGACCTTGAATATTCTAGCAACATTGGTTTGGAATTGTCGGTAGTGGAGATTGAATATGTGGCAGAAGATAGAAGATAGGGTGACAATCATGCAGTAGCAGTGGCTACAACTTCCAAAGACAATTTGGGGTTGGTAGGCATATGGTCTTTCATTCTTGAATTATTATTATTTAATTGTGCCACAAAATCCATGTGTATGCAGAACTCATAAACCCTAGACCCTGCAATAACTGAACAAATCTTCTAACCGCACAACTTGGCCTTCATCAATCTGACTCAGACAAAATGAAAAAGCAAGATCAACATTTTTGGCTGCTGCACACACACTGTAGTGTCAAATTCCATCCACAATGCTTATAAATGAATTTTGTAGAAAATATCTTGAAAACCCTAAACCATAGATCAGAAGTTTGCTTTGATACCAACTGATATGGAATCAAGTTGCAGTAGTCACATAAAATCACTGTAATGGAGGGATATGAAATCTCTGCATAAACACTGCAACTTAAATCAATCTTGAATAAAAAACTTACAATGTTGAACAGGCACAAAAATTACAATATTTCAAGTTTCAAGTTTGTTGGTTTATTTATAACTTCTTAGCACTATGTAACTGGCTTGGTCTTCTCGCTACTTTGTTTTTGAGCTATAAGTGATACCCCAGTACATGACGTTTTTTGTTTATGGTTTGTTTGTTTGTTGTAAACTTGATATGAATCTGTACAAATTCTGAAGTGACCCATAGCAAAAGTTCAGTAAGTGAAAAAGAACAGTCCCCATAGACATCCTCCTTTAATTATTATAGATGATACAACTTGGATTCCTTGAGAGGAGATGTAAAATTGAAGTACTTCAGAACTGCAAACCATCTCTCCTTGCCCTTGAGCTTGTGTACAGCAATGGTCTCAGGAATGAATTCATGAGAACACTTGCCATTAGCAAGAGGATAGTCATACATGGCAGGCTTATTGCTAAACCTATTCTTAGCTTTGTTCCCTTCATTTAACCAAGTCCCCACCATCATATCCTCTGGCCCCACTGTATTATTCTTAGCCACAGGAGACTCTTCAATCCACTTCACCAGATCCCATGACAGGGCAAATCCCATACCAGACATATACTTAGCAAAAGGATCCATTTTTTCACAAGGTATAACATAGCCATAGTAAGTGTCATTCCTTGGCAAAGGCTCGAGTGACTCGGTCAACTTATCAATCCTAAAATAAATATCATCATCTGCCTTGATAACATAATCATACTGCAATCCCATCTTTGGCAGACTAGAGAAATAAGTGTAAGTCTTACCTTCATTCATGTTTTCTCCACAGTTCAATATGATGATATCATTGTGAGTCATGATCTCCAGAGCCACAAGGATTCTTTGATCATCCTTTGTAAGATTGCAGAAAACAAATTTCACATCCACTTTTGCATGGACTGTGGATTGACTTCCATAAACCATTCGAAGAAAATGCCTTCTTTCATACTGATCTGCCACTGTTAGGACTCCAATCAGAATACTGAACTCATAGCCAGGCTTATCAGATTCATTGATCTTATCAACTTCAGTGGCTGCAGTGACAATCTCCTCGATATCATTTGTGCAATTCTGAACTTGATTTGGGCAGCTACAGTTGATGAAGATCTGACTGCCTTGAGAACCCACATTAGCATTCTCATCTGTTCTAAGAAGAAATGATGCAGAGGATGAATTGGGATTATTTGCATTAGGATTATACTGCAATAATCTGCCAAAACTAGATGGGCTTTTAACTATTTGTCTGAACTCCGATACATTGACTAAGGCTATTAAGAAGAAAAACACTATAAACAGACATAGCAGCCCTGTTGTCGGTACTGAGGTAGGGAAGAAGGAAAAAGAACAGGATTTTCCAGTGTTCTTCATGAATCTTCTTACAAAAAGCCCAAGCAAGAAACTGTTACGAGACTGTTGCAGGGCAATAGATGCAACAAATGGTATAAAGCCACTTTTCTTGGAAAAAACAGGGGAACTCAGAAATGCTGTTTTCTGCAAGTAAGGGAATAACAACTATGATTGAAATGGCAAAGAGTTGGGCTTTTCTAAATGTGTATAGGCTTGCTTGCTTTCATCTCCTCTTCCCCATGCTGTTGCTACGGCTTTGCTTTACTCTGTGGTTGACAGAATGACATCAATTATGCTTCTCTTTCAAGCATTTTCACCGCCTTCACTTATTGGGTATTTCATCTCCACATGTGAGTTCTGTTATCTTTTAACATGTGTTGGATTTAGAGAATAGTATTCCTCATTAGTAGAGAGATACCCACAATGGTATATCCCTTCCATTAAGGGTATAAAATGCATAATAGGAAATCAGGGTATGTTCAACAGATACCTGTTCAACATGCAGAGGTTGCCACAAAGTGACTTAAATGTCCCCACATGGTCGTTGACCATCATTATGCACGTTGATAAAGTTCTTATCTTTGAGGGGAGAAGACTTTAGATGGAACCATAATTGGTTAAAAAAGTGGAACAGTGTTCTTTTTTTGGAAAAATTAAATATCATTTAAAGGTTTGTGTTAATATTGAGTTGTTTTTAATGTCTTAATTAGACTGGAAAATAAACATATATTGTAAGTTAATGAAAAAAATTGTTTAAGTTAGGCGTTTAGTTTTATATATTAGACTCAAACATGTATTAATATATTACAATTGTGGATTTGGGTCAAAATTATTACGATTGTAGATTTGGGTCAAAATTATTTATAATATATTGAGAAATAAGTTGTCACAAAATGTGTAAGTAAAATATGTGTCATGTTATCAAATATTAATAGTGTATTTTTGCTTCAATAAATTCATCATTGTCATGTTCCCTAAGCATAGCTTGAACCTTTTTTTTTTCAATTTTATCTTTCTTTTCAAAGTATAGATAAGGTGGCATTAGGGATGGTCATTACAAAGGTTTGGAAATAATTAGGATGAATTTCTTTAGAAGATACATAATAAGAAATGAAAGGATGTTGGATACATAAGACACATGAGGAGGGGTATACATTGGAATAGAATGGTATATGGACATGGAGAAATATATGTAACTGAAGGCATATATAAGGGAAACAAGAATGTCAGTTGTAGGATAAATAGGAGCACTTGATCATGTGGAAGAAACTATGGCAGGTGGAGGGGAGGAGTATATTTTAAAATTGTACATGAGATGCAAGTATGGTGGATAAAGTATAATCAATAGGTAGGCCATCTTGAGGAGCACAAGACAAGAAGGTTGGGCGGAGGGTACACTATAACATGGGGCAACGGTAGAAGGAGTCATGATCATGGAAGGAAATGGTGTGGTAGATTACCAAGAGTTAAAGACCTAGATGAAACAACCTTAGAACCAATTGTTTGCAAGTTCTCTAACACAAAATGTTTGTTGGTGAGAACATTATGAATTATCTCTACAATTTGTAATAAAATAACTTACACAAAAGAAGAATATAATAAAAAGTATGCTACAAATATTGGAGAGTTATAAGCCACTTCATGTGGGAAGACCTCTGAAAGTCTCTGAGTAAAGCATAACTCATAATATGATGATCATAAATAACCACTAGTTCCCTTAAATATGCTAATTATTTCTTCAATGTCACACAATCTGACTTATATATATATGTGTGTGTGTGTGTGTGTGTGTGTGTGTGTGTGTGATGATAAAATAACCACTAGTTCCCTTAAATATGCTACTTATGTCTTCAATGCCACATAATTTGACTTAGGTGTGTGTGTGTGTGTACATATATATACGCACACAC
>MU226145.1:434166-465949 GCA_018584345.1 Thuja plicata
ATATATATATATATATATATATATATATATATATATATATATATATATCAGTTATTTATTTTCTCATAATATTATGATCATTTTATCTTATCGAAGCTATAAACATCAACAATGTTTATATATATAAATGCATACATATAGTTGTGTGTGAGAACCTTTTTAAATATCTTTTTATTTTTACTTTTTATTTTATTTTATTTTTGTTGGTTTTGCTTTCTATTTTTTAAATTTGGTTATGTATCTATATATGTATATACATGTATGTGTGTGTGCGCCTGCGTGCATGCGTCTATAGGTACACAAATGTATACATGTTCTTGGTAAGCTTTATTGAATTACCTTACAAACCGTGCTCCCTCCCTCATTTACCTCCCCATCTCCTTTTTTGGCCTTGTTCTAATAGTTTCTTCCTTTCTTCCTATTGTTTTCTCTTTTTCAATCCCCTCTTATCCTTTATCTTCTACCTATTATTTTATACATATTTGTTTTGTTTTGTTTGTATGACTTATATTTATTCTTAAACCTATTTAATCATCTCTTTTGTGTTAACCTCTTTTTATTTAGATTATTTATTATCATTTTAATTCTAATTTAATTTATTTTTAGGTATTTTCCTTTTTTTTTTGTCTTTTTATGTTATTTTATTTGAACTCTCTTGTGGTTTATTTATTTTTCCTATCATCTTATTCGCCTCATCTATTTCGTTAGTTTTGGTCTACAATTTGGTTTTTTTACATTCTCTACATCCTAATGATGGATCTCATAGTGTGATCCATAATGTTTTTATATTAAACAACAATAAAAACTAGGGTGCTAACCCTTACAAGACCACTGCCTGAGGGTGTATAGATACAACATACTAACAACAAATAAACATCAAAAGCAACATACCACAAAGTTAATAAAGTAGATAAACCTAGGTCATCATCCAATAGCCTATGACCATGAAAGTTACCACCACAGTATAAAGTAGTACTAATCATAATAGAACAAGCTAAAATCCTAATCAAAACATACTAAAATCCTCATAATCATCCTTCATTCTTTGCCAATCACATAGTTTATCTGTGATATAGTGCAATAACTTTCCATTAAAATCTTCATGGTTTTTTTTGTTTATCTGGGTATCTAGCATTTTAATAGCTGGTCACAATTTCAGTTCCCATGGGGTTATGTAATTCAATGTGCACAAGCCCTAATTGTAGGGATAGGGTTCCATTAATGCAACCGATAATATCAACCAATTGAGTTGCAACAACCAGATCTGAAGCCACAATTATGATCCTTTTCCTCATGTTAGAGTAAGGTATGGTTTCTTCTAATGGAAGCCATGTAGAAGAAAGGGGAAATTGTTTATATTTTTAGTCTCAAGATTGAAAATAATTTTACTATAGACAATACATAACAAGCCATTTTGTTTCTACTTTAGTTTAATTATATTTTGTCTGGAGATGCAATACACACTCCAAAAATAACTTGGAACATGTGAAGAACCCTTGGCAGGTTTGAGCCAATGCACATGTGCATCTAGGGAAAATCTATTGCTGATATTCAGAGGCTACAAAACTGGGTTTTACCAATTGGAAGGATGAAAGCTATTTTCAGGAAAACACAATCTTTAGAGAAATGTTTGAGATATCTGTGGAAATTATAGATGCAGTTGTATGTTGGGATTAATGGGAAGTAGTACTGAGAGGGGATGGGTGAATCAGTACCTCTAAAATTTTTAACTATTTTCACCTTTCATCATTAGTAAACAATCTTTATTGTATTACCGACCATTTCTGATGTTATCCTTATGCAAGTAGTATTAATTCATAATCTTTAATTGTTTGCAATCATTAATAGAAACATTCATGAAAATAATAAACACATAACACAAGATATGATATCACAGAAAACTCCTGTTAGGAAGTAAAAAATGCAGTGGGGATGACACCCACAAAATTTCACTATCTGCAGAATGGAAGGGATCGAGCCGGTAAAGGCTTACAATTGATCACTTCTAATGATCTACCCTATTAGGAGTATTAAACTGGAGACCTGTTAAGATCTACTTTGTTAAGAGCTTTAGAAACACTAATGAAGTATGCACTTGGTTAAGAGATTTACAATACGACTGTTAGGTCCACCTTTCTTGAAAGGATTTCTTAAGTGTACTACACTTGTTAGAATGAGAAAAACATGTTTGACCTAACTGTATGCAATCTATTATTTCTGGTCAGAGATCCATTAAAGCTCTCATAATATGAATATCACCTATAGTGGTTGATTAATACCTTTTCTCTGCTCATCAGTGGCCCGTGTTCTGTTCTTGAAAATGAACTGATCCTTTTATGTCCTTCTGCATGAATTCTCTTGTCTGATCCTTAGATGCTCTCAGTGGCTAAAATCATCATCGAACAACATGTTCACAATAGATTGAGCATCTATTTATACACGTAATTGGCCTATTCTAGAATCACACATTACAAAGTTAACTCTAGATCCAAGGTATACAACTTGACCTTGATCCTTTAGTTTTCATGTTTTTAAAACAGTTAAACTGATTAAAACAATAATAATTACATTGATTCCTCCACACATAATGGATTTAAAACAAATAAAGAAGCTAAATATACAAATTCAATGTTTTATCTGACGTGGAAAGTCATATCCACTTTTTGCAGGATATAACTGACTGTCAGTTCTTGGTCGTCGGTTGAACTGAAAGTTTGTTGGCGTTCCTTCATTGAACTGATTGTCGGGTTCCCTTCATCTATCGGGTTCCTCTCTTTGTGGTTTTGTTGGGTTGCACTATTGTTACTCATCGGGTTCCTTTATCCTTTTTGTCATTGGGTAACACTGAATAGTGTTTGTCGGGATGCTTTGTAATTGGTAGTATCGGGTAACCTTGGCGTCGGGTAGTTTTGTGCCCTGTCTGTCAGTGTAGTGTAGACCGATGGTGTAGATCATGTTTTTCCTTGTATATACTAATGGAAAAATATAATGCCTTCAATCTCCCCCTTTGACATTAGTATCAAAAACTGATATGTGCATAATACTAAAGTGTTTAGTATGTACACCATGTATATATCCTTGTCATTATGTGACTCCCCCTAACTGTATGCATCAGTATAGTATAAGTATATGTACATGTATACTTGGCTCTGTACTATACATTCCCTGTTCTTTTTTGTTTCAATTGTTTGACTGTACACATCATTTCCCCCTTTATACTAACTGAACTGTATGTACATATCACTTCCCCCTTTATTTGATATTCATGACAATAAATGTACAACTTATAAGATGCCAAAAATGTGTAACTTACAATGTGTCAAGAATATGTGAGTGGGTGTTCTTGATATCTTCGAGAAATTTCTCCCATTCTTCTTTCAGTAGTTCTAGTGACATGTGCTCTAGCTCTAGCCGTGCATGCATATCATAAATGTTGTCTAGGATAGACATTTATGGGGTGGCAATTAGTTCTCTTGCCTCTGTCATATGTTTTTGCAGTAGTGAGAGTGTCGGTAAGAGTTGTGCTTGAAGCTCATTTACCTCATCTCTGAACTTTGTCTCTGCAATCTGTATGTCTTGTCTCAATTTTTGTGCTTGCTTGAGCTGCTCATTGTGCAATTTTATTGCCTCTTCACTATTTGTGAGACTTTGTGCACTTGTTTTAAGATCAACATCTATCTGTGCTATCTTGTCGGTATACTCCTGCATGAGAAGTATGCCTCGTGCTATTTCAAGTACCTTTGCTTCTTTTGTGGCTTTTCTCAATTTGTCCTGCATTGCTTTTCTCTCACAAAGTCTTTCATACTTTATCAATTCACTTGGATCCAATGTCCTAGGATCACAAACTAGAATCTCAATGATTTCATCCAGAGTGACTGGATTCTTATGCTTTCTCTTCTTCTTCTTTGAGATTTGTGTTGACGTAGATGTATGAACTACCATTTCTAGTTCATTTATCCTGTCTGAAGTGATTGGTGAAGGCTTTCTTGAAGATGCTTCTTGTGTTTTTTTCTCAGGGTGTACCTAATTTCAATTTTGTGAAGACGTCTCTCCATCAACCTTGGGTGTCTCTGTAGATTTTTCTTCTATTTTCTTCTCCAACTCATCTTTCTTTTCTTCTTCACTCTTTTCTTTCTGTGTGTCCTCTTCTACCTTTTGTTCTTCCTCTTTACTTTGATCAGTAGACTTATCTTTCTGATCACCGGTTGTAGCTTGTTCTGCAGTTGTGTCCATTGTGTCATCTATGGTGTCTTTTACTTCTGCATCACCCTTGTCCTTGAGTGTGCTTGTATCTTCTGTAGTAGATCCTTCATTACCTTCTAGTATATTGATGGCCTTCATCAATACTGGCATATTGCTTTGTGTGCTAGCTTGTGTTGTATCTAGAGTGGTGTCATGCTCATCGATTTGGTCTTTTTGAGCAGTGACATCCTCACCTTTTTGTATTTGCTCTGCAGGGTCTGGTTTTGTTATGTCAATGACTAAAGTGTCCTACCATGTCTCATCAACAACATTCATTTCTTTATGCCATGTTGTCTTCAAACCTTGTTTATTTTCTGGATCCTTAAGAGATATAAATATTACATCATCTTCTTTTTGTGGATCCTTATCAGAGTTATAATGTGTAGTGTCTTGAATGTTAAGATCATCCATGACTTTTTCCAAATCAATTGGTTCCATATCTTCAACATTATCCAAAGCAATAGCTGAGGACTTGCTTTGTCTTTCTCCTCTCTATGAGGTGTGTCGGTGAGAAGTAACTGATTCTCATGACTTGTTGACTCTGCAGGAAGATCTAGGAGTTGTCTCCATTTAGTCTTGATCATGGCATCTAGCACTATAAACTTATCCTCTAACACTTTGTAAGCTCTTATCTTGGCTACAAATTTTCTTGAGTGCTTCTTCATTATTTCTTTGATTTATTCTATCTTATATTTGGGAGGCATAAGTGTAACAAGTACCCTCTCCCTTGCTTCTCTTTCAGTTTGTAGAGCATATGACTATTGTTGAGATATTTTGTTACCCAGCTCTTTGGGTATTTGATTGACAAATTTAGCTGGTACATATTTGAATTTTACCATTGACCTGCTGATTGCCTCTTGTATCTTATTTTGGTCCTCTAGTTTAAGTGTATCCCATTGTTTGATTTTCTTATCATACATAGTGCCAGATGTAGCAATAGATTCAACGGCCTCATCAATTGTTTGATTTCTGAAATTTTTCTTCACCACATCAGGCTCATCCTCTTTAGAATCCTCAATGTCAGCTTTAGTTCTGACCATTATTTTCCTCCTCTTTGTAGGTGCTTGTTTCTCTGTTTTCTGCTTTGTTTTCTTTGTTGGATGCTTCCTCTTATAGGTCCTTACTTGACCTTTCTTAAGAGGTGTGGTATCGGTCTTTGCAGTTTGACTCCTTGTCCTCTGTTTCTTTGTAGGAGGTGGAGGTGTATCAGACTCAGTTGCCTTAGAGTCTGATTTCTGCTCATCATGCCCTTCACTGATGGTACCCTGTTCATCGGTTTCCTCTATTTTTTTTTGTTCCTCCTCATTAATTGATAGAATATTTTTAAGATTATTAACCATCTTGTTCTTCTTGTTGAAAGTCTTTTTGATTTCTAGGCCTCTTTTTATCTTTGACCTAGCCTCTTCATAAGCGCCAAACCTTGTTTGTATGTTGTCAATTGGCTCATTGATCACTGCATCAATTGCATTGGTTGCTTGATCTATGTTGATTTCATAATCAAGAGGGGCTAACCAAGCTATTCTTGGTACAACCGGTTTTATGTGGGTGAAGTCTGTATCTATCATAAAACATATCTCATCCCTATGTTTTTCAATTAGTTGCTCAGGGATCCTCACTCTTTCCATCATCTTTTCCTTGAATTCAAGGAAGTATGCAGTCATAACTGAATCAAAATTGTCTCCTAGTGACTTAATAAGTTCACTAATTTGCAGTGTAACTGGCTTTGTACTATCCCATTTTACTTTTCCTACTGAAGGAAAGTATTCTTGAAAGTAGAAAAAGATACACATGATAAGTGAACCAAACTTACATGTGTTATTATTTGTAGACCTTATTGTCATCATGTTCTCATCAAGTTGTTTTAACAGGATCTCACACAGATCCATTTGAATTCCCTTTGTCACTATCTTGTAAGCTGTGCTTAATGCTGTAGATGCTATGCTATTAATCCTGCTTTCTTGGAAGATCTTGTACCCAATTACACATGCACCAAACCTCAGTTATTCATCGGTGATGGTGTTTACTTTTAGTCCTCTGTTATCCCACATAGCTTTTATGAGATTTTCAACTTCTGGCCTAGAGGGATGCTTATGTGCCTTAGGATTGTTGGTTATTGGATAACCAGTGATAGCATGAAGGACATCCTTAGTGATTTTCTTAGGTTGATCTAACCACAACTTCTGATCATGCATTCTACTAAGTAACAACCTAATTCCTTCAGTTTTGAAGTCCCTTGGGAAATATAGGGCATTTGTTATTCCCTTTACTTGCAGATGCTTATGTTCATCTTTTAGGTTTCCTTCTCTATCACAAAGATTCTTGTAAGCTTCATCCATCTCCAGATCACCTATTTTAGCGATCTTGTAGTGAATGTAGGACCTTATGTCCTCTATCAGCAAAACCCTAGGTGGAATTTTAGAAAATGCACCAAAATCATTAGGTTGCAATGCGATCTCCGGGTATATCTTATACTTGGGCTCCACACAGGTTTTTTTTTTTGATCGGTAAAAGGCCAAAGCCAAAATTTTATTAATGCCAGAGAAATACAAAATAAATCCATTCACTTCGAGCATTGGTAGGAAAGAATGGAGAAGAAAACCTCCAGTCTTGCCCGGGATCTTAGATCTAGATTTCAAAGTACAAATTTGAGATATGAGGGCATTCCCTCATTTACAAATAATATGAAGGCATTCCCTCATTTACAGGTAGTATGAGGGCATTCCCTCCTTAATAGTTATAGATAAGAGTGTTATCTATGGTTACAAAACAATTGAGGGCATACCCTCCTTTACATAAAGGTGTGACAAATCAAATACCCAGGATTACTTATTTATTCAATCATGACTGATTGATAAGATCCCTTTTAGAAAATCCTCCCGAATCTCTAGATTTCTACTCTCTACACCTTTCACCAATGTGTAATGCTATTCCTGTGCACAAAACAAATCTAGAGCAACATGATAAAGCTCTTGAAACCATTAGAAAAACATATTAAAGATTATGAATTAAAGCTACCTTCTAGTATTGTCCCTACCTTAGAGAAGCATAATATAACGAGATAACCATTAGCAACAGAAATGCTTTCAGATATGAAAATTGCCCATCCCTTATAATTAGCAAAAGGGAACCAAACCTACTGCTTCCTACCTAGATAAATTCCTATTTACAATTCTAATAAAGGCTAGAGCCTAAAGATAATGAGATAAATCTTAGACTCTCCCTATAGTATTCTTATAAAAAGTTCCATTTTGAGTTACGTAACAAGAAATATTAAGATTAAAACTTAATGACATTTCTCGATTCATACCGAGCAAAATAAAAACCAAATGTATTACTGAGAATGCATTCGTAAGCAGTTGTATATTAATAGATCAATGAATATATTTATATTTGTTTAAATTCATATGAAGATAGAAACATCCTATAGAAGCTAAAGGGAATTCTTGAAGCTAAGTCATATATAGGGAAGATTCTGAAAGTTACTTACCTTTATCCTATCGAAATTACTACCAAGGTTAGTAATATTCACCTAGTTACCTTATCGAAGCTTATCTAGAAAGTGTTAGATGATTTAGGACCATTTTAGTGTTATTCAGCTTGTCAAAGTAATTGCTAAGTAGAGGAAACATAGACCAGATTAACAAGGAACATCAAAATGCTGGTAGATCAATGACCCAGATAAAGCAATGTTCTAGCGCAACTAATTAGTAGGTAGTACATTTGTCAAGATGGAAGATCAAATTAATATGGTTTATCAAGGTTGGCTACTCATAGACATATGTCTGAGTTAGTTCAAAAAATATGAACATTTATGTTAAATCAAGAAATAATGATAACTTATATTTTTAACCATATACCGATATATTACCATAGTGTTTAAAATGTCAAATAAATTTCCATGTTAGTTACCAGGGTCCCCTTTATAGGTTAAATATTTATAAAACATAACTACTGTTTGAAAAATGGAAATAAGATAATTTTCAGCATGAAATCCACATGGGTATCCTTACAATCCTATTTACTCAAAGGATCTGAAGGGGGATCAGTAGCTAAAATTTAGTATTTAAGATTGAATACAGAAGAATATAGACCAACCAAATTTGTCTCATATTATTGAATTCCAAATTTTGAATCCTAAGGGAGAGAGAAGCCGAATAATTAGTTTTAAACAAAAACAAGATAAACAAGAAGGCCAAGGGATCAACCCTCCTCTTCACCCACCCTAGAGGCTCCATCAGTCAGAGAAGAAATCTTAGGTATTTTATTTCTATGAGGATTTCCTTCATCCAACCATACCTCAAGCATTTCTTCAGAATCTGAATCATCAAAGAAAATCCTATCTGTAACCCCCACATCATCATTGTGCCAGCAGGAGTAGAACCATTTCCCCTAGTTGGGATCCTTAAATGCATGAAGGTCATTAAGAACTCAAGATTTTGTTTAATGATAGGTTCTCTGGAAACAAATGTATGAAAATATTCAACAATTATAATGGGGATGGTCGGGGCTGGCCTTCCATTAATAGCTGGAAGATCATAGAACCTAGGCATTGTAATGGTACAATCTGGTTTTATATTTTGAATAATTTTATCGATGTTACCAAGATATTTCCTTTTGAAAATCCACAAACAAAGTTTTCCAATCTCCTTTTTTCTAGGGTCTACATAAATAGCCGACACAATGAACATGTCATGAATCTCCGTATTGACCCTGTATCTATCTGAGTTTGATAGGAATTCTTGGCCTAAGATTCTAAACACGGATCTAAGGACAATGGATTTGGAGTTCAGAAGGACAGACTTTAGATTCTTGATAGTGATTTCTTCATCGAAGGCTATCTGAGGAAAAGTGCAGACTAATTTGATAGGAGTAGTCATGGTATAGCTAGTCTCAGATAGCCAAGGATAAGCTTCCAGAGACACAAAAAGAGGATGATAAATAGCCCTAATCTCTCATGGAAGGTGTAGAGATCCCTTGGCAAACCTATAGCCAGAATACCAAATGCCATTAGGACAAAACTTGGGAATACCAGGAGCCCAGGGAAATAGAGTGTTAGAAATTGGAGGAAGATTTGGAAGGGTGCCAAGGAAGGACCGAGCCCCACCACTTTGTGAGTTGTAAAAGGATAAATGTCACCCAAAAGTTGGTCCTGAGGTCGACAAAAAAGGATTAAAGGTTTTTCTAAAGCTTCGAAGTAGGTTGAAAAGGGATGTGAAAGATCTAGAACTACAAAGGGGTCTTGATAGGAACATAGAAGGAAAGCAAAAATTCTTAAGTCCTTAATGACGGTAGCAAGATGGTAACTAGAAGTAGGTGCGGATCAGTTAAATTCATGCATAATAGATGTAAAAATGTGTATTAAAAGCCTGTAATTCAAACCTTTGGGTAACTTTGGAGAAGAACAAATATATAGTTGCCTATAATAAGTCTATTCCTCTATGAAAGTTAGTGCCTAATTTAGAGTATTAGCATATGACTGATAATGGATGTCCCTAAGCGTCCTGACAGTCATAACCTTCTAAATTGAAAAATAGATATAAGCCCAACTAAAGGAATCAGACTAACACCCAATTTACCATGGATTTGTTTTATTCAAGTATGATTAAAAGTGCTAAACTACGGGCTAAAAGAAAAAAAGGAAATTTAGGACAATAATTTTAT
This sequence comes from Thuja plicata, assembly GCA_018584345.1. NCBI lineage: Eukaryota > Viridiplantae > Streptophyta > Pinopsida > Cupressales > Cupressaceae > Thuja > Thuja plicata. The sequence goes on from MU226145.1 coordinate 444,070, forward strand.
AGGGTCCGAATTCAATTCACTTAAATTTCAAGTAAGAGTGAAGTGTAAGTTACAGAGCCTCATTAGAATAAGAAGAAAATTGAAAATGGACAGAGCCTATCTATCACAAAAGATAACAATCAAACAAGGATTTTTATCATTAGATTAAGGATTCAAGGATTGAAAAGTATCAATATAGTTTCCAACATACTTGTAAATGCCAATTATGTGGGCCGGAAGTATAAGTAGAGATATATGCATATAATTTTCTTTAAGATCATAAACCTTTATCATCAGACTTATGATATTCTAGTTGAGTTACATAGCCCCAAAACTATAAATGGAGTTAATGTGTGTAAGAAAAATGAGCCTCATTATTTTACAGATATAACTTAATAAACAATTATTTTTAGCTAACTATCTATATTATTGATTAAAACGATTTCAATACTGATATTGTTCCCAGTTTTTCTGTCAAAATAGTGAAGGTCTGTACATTACCCAAGCTAGATAGACTAGAACTATGGTCCTTAAAGTCTTTCCAGGTCTTTGTATACAAACATATAAAAAGTATAAAGAGGACATACTAAGACGATTATAGAGATACAAAAAGATATAAATAGGTTAATATTACTGGGCCTAAAACATTAACTTCATTCCCTACGCTAAGACTTCTGCAGCCATTCACAACTCCAATCTACCTCATTCTTCTTAACAATGACGATGGCATCATCCTCTTCAATCTCATCTCCCATTTGTTTCAAACATCATTTTACTGATGGTGCGATGATACAGAAGTCCTCCTTGACCATTTTGTTCAGGACTTCAGGGATGATGAAGCCTTCCTCTTTCCAGTACATAAGCAACCAATCCCTATCATTGTTAGTGTTAAGCACTTCCCGAAACAAGAAATCCATATTGCATTTCATTTCAGACCAATGTTTATCAAAACAACACTCATCCTTAATTAGTAGCATGGGTACACGCTGGCCGCTAGGAATCTCCTTCAGCTTATCTATCTTCTTCCTCATGATAACCTCCATAAAAGGCATAGTGAGATCAGGGTTAGCACTAAAAACCATTTTTTCCAGTCCTCCTAGAACCTCAGTTACAAAAATGCCTTTAGCTACTCTAATAATTTCCTCTTTCGCAAGTCCAGCATAGGAAGCCAAAGCTAAGAACCCTCCAATGATTGACCCGTTAGTTCGGAATGTGAATTTGTTGTCAAAATGGAAATCCCCTTAGAATTTCTCCATGGCATGCCTTACTGCCTCAGGGAGTTGGTTTAAAATACTATTCCAGCGCTCTGGTTTAATAGACCCTTGAAAGGCCATGGCGCGGACATCACCCAACACAAATGTTAGCAGCCTTGACTCCATATTCAAACATGCCCATTTTCTTTAACAATTAAACTTGTACTGTTGTGAGGATAGAGAATGACAATAGGTCTTTAATATAGAGATAATGATCCATGTTCCTTAACTCTTATCATTAATTACTTACTCTGATTACACTCTCGAGCTTATCAAGAAATAATTTTAATTAAGCTTGTACGTTTGAAGGGACATGTTCCCAATTAGTGCTTCTCTTGTATAAATGCCTCTTTAAATCCTTTCTAGTTATAACTATCTACTAGATATAGTAAAACTTAGCATAGTCTCTTTAATTGATCATATATCATGTTTTTATTCTTATTGGTTTAGGGAAAAGTACCTCTCGGGATGGGACTAAAAGGACTACGGAGAAAATAACTAAGCTTAGATAAATTTGGGGAGGATTCACAAACCTAGATAAAATATTAGTCGAGTAACCAAGTTATGATTACAATGAAAACTCTAGTTTGAGGGCTCACATAATCATCAATAGGATGAGTAAAGCCTTCAAGCTATCAGACAGGGCCCAAAGAGATAAAAAGTGGACAGCTCGTCTAAACCTTGGAACCCTATTTCTTAATGATTGATCCTAATAATTTGGATTACCTAAGCAGAGGAAAAGTAATGAAGAAGAAACTAAAACATTAGGGTGTGAATTTATCATTTTATATTAATAATAATCTAAAGCCCCTGTAGCATACTTAACCGTACTTCAATCTCAGGTAGGGTTAAGGATTCGTTTTAACTATATTTAAACTAAGAGTTTATTGACTGATCTAAATACTTTTATACTAAACTTGGTATATAGGTACATGAAGGATTAAGATTTGTCCTGTTTGTATCTCTTAGTATATGTAAGTTTTTATGTAATTCTTAAAATTGTTATCTTAAGATGATAATCTCTAGTAAAATAAACAGACCAGAGTCTATCTTGTCATTGTATAATCTTAGTATCATAATTACTTACTCTTATTACTAAAAAATGCTAAGTCCCTAAATGTAGGCTGAGTGGATATTTTCTTTTAAAAGGGCACACTAGTCCTATCCACATTGCTACAACGTCATACCACAAGGATTCAAAGCAAATAAAAAATAGTTCCCATTTGAAATTCTTCGGGGTGCATACACATATGCAATCCCAACCTTGTTAATTGACAATCTGCAATAAATAAATAAATGGTTAATACTTTTCTTGGAGAGGTAGTGTAGCTTGTAAGGGATATACATAAATATACAAAGGGATCTATTATTATAGTTGTAAGTGTGTGAAAAATAAATGTGTCCCTACATACATACAAATAGACAGACATAGATACATAAATACAGATATACATACATATATCCAAACTCTCATTTGTATATGCATACATATATGCATACTTACTTATATACATATATCCATTTGTACATATAATCCTACATTCCTACCTAACAGCCCACTTTGTGTATCTACCTTCTATATTATGGACAAAACAAGTAGAACAACTAGTTATAAATTTATTTTATACAAGAAATATTATCGCTGAGCTGGTATGAATAAGCCCGGACTCCATTTTTGCTGAGATCTTTTCTTCCTTTGGATTATCCTAGCCATCGATCAATAATGCCAAATTGGCCACCTCTTGTAATAAATATAGAGCCCCGATAAATTTACCCTAAAGTAACCTTGTCCTTTGGCCTAATTTAATGGATGCTTTATTGCAGTACATCCACATGGTTTTTAATCAATTAAACATACTACTTTCTTACTGCATCAGTATCAACTCATGCCAGAATCATCGATCGAAATTATGTGGTGGGATGGATCCCGGAAGTATTAATTAGATCTTTATTATAATGAAAACCTAATTATTGCGGGTGTAGTGGCTGAATTTTAGTGTATAGAATTTGTCATTGCTGCGTGTGTGAATTAATATTTATATATCTGTGTGTGTATCCATAAAATTTAATAGGTACTTGATTCTTCCCATCATCCTGAAGGAGGTTTATATATATTTCGATATTCCAAATATCTATCTAGGTCATTAAGATATGTCCAAACATATCTAAATTATGAGTATGGATGTCTTTTATGAATTGCTTTGTGTGTGTAAGTATTAATATTTGAATTGTTTAAGTAGGCACCATTGTTGATTTGGTATATATACGGCATGCTTCCATTCCTAAGATAACATAAAGGAGGGTTATAGCTTATGTATAAAGAAATGTAAATACATACATACCTACCTACAATCTCACCATGTACATATATACATACTTATGGATAATAGATGTTAATGTAAATATGTACCTACATACCTACATTTATTTATATTAATAGAACCTTACAAAATAATCTAGCTCTGTTGAAGATGGGAACTGATTGAAAAGATTCCCTATAAATTTAAGGGACCATTTAAAACATATTTATTTATTATCAGTGGCTTCCACTCTAAAGATTAACCTAAAGCAAGGTTACTGACACAACCCTATCCAACCCAAGGAACTACCTAATGCCGAGGACCTTGATTTATGCTAAAGGCACCTCAGGTGGGATAGACATGTCATCCGCACCCATATTAGCTAATTCATCTACCCTTTTATTGCCTTCTCTATAATGTGATTGATTTTGATTTTAGAGAACTCCTTACTTACATTGATGGCTTCAGTTAGAAGTGTATTTAATTTCCAATTAGGGGTATATCCTGTCCTAAGGGCATTAGCTATAATGGCAGAATCCCCTTCAATTTCCATATTTTCTATACCTAGATCCTTACATATATTTGGTCCTTTTATGAGTGTGAGAAGTTCTGCCTTATTATTAGTCTCAATACCCATAGGGGAGGCAAATGTAGCAATTTCTCTACCTTCACTATTATGAACACACCCACCAATACCCGCTATACCAGGGTTGCCCCTTGATGCCCCATCAAAATTCAATTTAAACCAATCAAAACATGGCGGTGTCCATACACACTCAACCCTCCTATATTTTGATAATTTTTCTCCGGGACCATAGAAAGGTGGGAGGATGAGGCCTACCCATTTACCCCTGATTTCCTTGTCCCAATGGGACATCTTTGCCTCTCTTTTCTGCAGATTCCTACTTTTATTATTAGTAAATTTAATTATGCTTGCTTCCATTTTATTAATTAGTTGTTTTACATCCAATTTCTCATCTCTAAATATTCTTCTGTTTATCTCCTTCCATAATTCCCAAATAATAATTGAAGTGGCAGTAATCCATAAATTAGTATAATTGTTCCCTTTCTTTAATTCCGGCCAGGACTAAAGCATCTCAAGAATGGTATTGGGGAAAGCGGTTTTCCAGCCCATGTAATAACATAACCACTTCCAGCATTGACTTGAAAACTTGCAGGTTAATAGGATGTGGTTAAGGCCTTCTTCCTCATGATTACATAAAGGGCACCTACTCGGACCTTCATATCCCATTTTCCTGAATCTCTCTGCTGTAAGTAGCTTTTGATGCATGGAAATCCAAGTAAAAATACCCGCCTTACGAAGATAGTATTTTCTCTAGCAAAGATTTGTTGGTATATATGTCTTTGGCCTGATTTGTTTGCTTCTTATAGAAATATAGCCATCCTTTGAGTTATATTCTCCATTATTGGCCCCATCCCATACCAAGGTGTCCATTCCACCATTGAGAATTATATGTCTCTCGTTTAATGCCTCAGAAAGGAGATAAACTTCATCCCTAGGTAAGTTGAAAGAAGAAAAGTATTTCCATTCCCAGCTTGTACCATTAGTTGATTTTTTAATGTAATCTTTAACAAAACAGCCCAGAGAGGTTTCTAGTCTATTCCTGGACCTAATTAGATGCAGTTTATCCAAAGATTCAAACCCTCCCCAAGAATCTGCCCAAAAGAGAGCATCTTCCCCAGTTCCTAGGTTCCAGGTAAGTTTACTAGAAATAATCTGACGACAATCTAACATAAAATTCCAGATTCTAGAGCCTCTAGGCGGGTTCTTTTCCCTAAATATATTTATTGGGTTATTATCAATTAAGTATTTAGATATTAAAATTTGTGCCCACTTAGCTTGTGGATTCTTATAAAGACGCCAAATTAATTTAGCTCCTAATGCCTTTCCTTGATCCCCTATGTTTTTAATACCCGCTCCCCCTTCATCTTTTGGACAAAAAACTTTATCCCATGCAATCAATGGATATTTCTTTACATCACTCATTCCTTGCCAAAAGAAATTTCTTAGGTGTTTATTTAATTTTGCTTTTTTTTTGGCAGGGAGATTAATACAAGCTACTAGGTAGATTGGCATAGAGGCCAAGACTGATTTTACCATTGTGGCTCGGCCAGCTGAAGAGATCCATTTGCCTTTCCAAGAGTTTATTTTAATTTTAATTTTTCTATTGTAGGGTTCCATAGAGAGGTTGTTCTTGTTCCCTTGTCTAATGGTAAACCAAGGTATTTGTAGGGGAGACTTCCAGGGTTGAATTTCAGAAGGTTGAATTTTAGACTTCTACAGATTTGCTAAGATAGCTTATAAGGTGTATTAAAGAAATATACTTCAGATTTTCTTTCATTGATTTCTCGCCCTGAGGCAGCTGTGTAGGAATCAAGGATAGATTTAATCATTTTAGGTTTGCCAACTTCGTTGGCTCCATAAAGCATGGTATCATCAAAAAATTATTGATGGGTAGTTGGTTCCATACTACTGGATATCATAATACCTTTGATATTGCCTTCAATTTGCTGTGAATGTATAACTCTCCCCAAGGCATCAGCCATAATGGTAAAGAGATATGGGGACAAAGGGTCCCCTTGTCGGATTCCTCTAGATATTTCAAAGAACCCTTCCAGAGTGTCATTCAACAAGACAGAGAACATAGGTGTAGAAATGCATTCATATATGAGGTTAATCTAGCTTTTTGCAAATCCAAAGGCTTCCAAATATTTACATAGAAATCTCCAATAAAATTTGTCATATGCTTTTTTAATGTCTAGTTTTATCAGCATGCAAGGAGATTTATTGTTTTGAACCAAATGAATAGCTTCCTGAGCTATAATAATTCCATCATATATTGAACGGCCAAGAACAAAGCCAGTTTGTTCCTCGCTAATTAAGAAGGGTAAGAGTTTTTGGAGCCTATTAGTTAAAGTTTTAGAAATTAGTTTGTATAAAGTATTGCAGAGTGCTATTGGTCTATAATCATTAAGAGTTTCTGGTTTATCATTTTTTGGAATAAGGGTTAGAAAAGTATTGTTAACCTCTTTTAGGATTTTACCAGAGTTTCTAACCCCTTCTAGTGCCTCTGTAACCTCCTTTCCTATGAAATCCCAAGATTTATGATAGAAGGTAGCTAGGAAACCATCTGGCCCTGGTGATTTGTCAGGGTTCATATGCATTAAGGCATCCTTTACTTTGTTAGTTGTAAAATTTTTCAATAAAATTTTGTTGTGTTGGGCTGTAACAATTTTTGGGATATGTTTGAGCATCTTATTCTGTTCACATAGCTTAGAGGATCCTGTATTATTCAATATATTCTTAAAATATTTAATTGTTTCATCCACTATGTCTGAAATTAGTTGGAGATCCTTCCCTTCCTCTATCTTAATCCTTATGATTCTATTTGTTACTCTTCTTTGTTTAGTACTATTGTGAAAGAATTTTGTGTTTCTGTCTCCTGCTTCTAACCATGATTCCCTAGATTTTTGTTGCCAGAAGATCTCTTCTTTGGATAATTTATCTTCATATTTGGATAGGAGGGACTTCACTTCGAGGTATAAAGTTTCATCCATTCTGGAGCTAATCACCTGTGCGTTTACCTCCTCCACTTTTTCCTCTAAAGCCATTTTTTTCTGAAAAATGTTACCAAATTTCTTCGAATTCCATTCTAGGAGTTTTCTTTTGATAATCTTAAGTTTACTAGCTACTATATACATTTTTGACCTAGAGACTTGAGCTTCCCCCCACCAATGTATAATGAGATCAAGGAGGTTCTCATATTGTAGCCACATTTGTTCAAATTTAAAAGGACAATTCTTTGGCGCAGAGTTAACAACAATTTGTAACTGGACAAGGTAATGGTCTGAACTAGAAATGGGGAGTACTTGTGCATTAAAGGTTGCATTAACCTTAGTCAGGCTCCTGTGGATATAGAATATATCAAGCTTTTCTGCAATACTACAAAATGTTTTCCTCCTGTTGTTCCATGTGAAGGCATTATCCTTCGTATGAATTTCCAGTAGCGAGTTTCTACAGACCCAATCATTAAAATCATTAGCAGCCTGAGGTAGAAAAGTGCTACCTCCTCTCTTCTTAGAGAGATTAGTGATGGTGTTAAAATCTCCCCCAATCAAGCTTAGTTGGTTAGGATGAACACCAAGGAAGTTTTCAATCTCTGTCCAAACTAGGAGTTTATCTTTTGATTGTGTAGGACCATACACATTAATAAGATTGAAAACCAAGTTATTTGTAAAATTCCTTACCTGACCAGCCATCCAATTTTGGTGTTTTTCCAAGATAAGGAAGGAGATGGATCTAGGATCCCAGATAATAGCTAGACCCCCAGAAGCCCCTATAGCTTGTGACTCTTCTAGGTTTCTAAATCCAAGTTTCTTACTAAAAGTAACTGCTTCCTCCCTACACATCTTTGTCTCCTGAAATAATACTAACTTTGCCTTAGTGCTATTTATACAGCGGTGAAGAATCCACTGCTTGTTAGGGGAATTTAAAACCCTAACATCCCATGATAGGATGATCATATCCCCTTGGGAAGGCCCTGCCCCTTCCCAACATTAAATAGAGTCATAATTTTGACTTGACCAGAAGCTTCTCCATCTCTAATCCTATGTTCCCCATTAGACTTCCTACCCCTCTTTTTTGGGATCTGACCACAATCTGGTGACTATATGCTAATCTGGTTGTAGGTAATTCCATAGGATTCTGGATCCTTAGTTTCTAAATCATCTATTTCAACCAAAATATTAGCCATGGTCACCGAATCATCTACAATTTGCATCTCCTCAATGCCTTTGATAAGAAGTGACCTGTGCAGTAACAATTCCTCTTTATCACATATTTCATCCATACAACTATCAAGGAGTTCATCAGGAAGGGTATCACCAACATAATCAATGATAATTTTTACCTCTTTCTCTATTTGGTCATTCTCATCATATTTCGTCCCTTGATCATCAGAGATCGACAGAAAATTGATCTATGACCCATCCGATATGTCTTCCTTTGAGAGCCCAAAATCTGGGGGAAACTCGGGCACCTTGGAAACTAAACTCAAAGGAACCTCACTAATCTTCCCAACCACCAGAGGAGAACCAAAATTGGCTCCCTCGGGTAGTAGCACCAGACCATTCTCAGTGAGTTTAACTTGACATGTTGCCTCCCCTGCTAACAACCTCAGCTCTTGGGTGGATTTTCTTCCACGCTTCTTAATATTCTTAGAACAATCCAAAAAAAATTTGCTTGATAGGGGAGAGACAAAGCCGAGGGGAATGATATTCCCCTTCTCCATTTGAGCATCCTCTTCCAAATTTTTTTGTAATTCTTGTAAAGTTAAAGGGGAATCAGGTGCCAAACATTCCTTAATTAATAGGTCTCTCTGTCGAGCAATCTCTTCTTCGTCATAGATTTCCTCTAGGAATTTCTCCATAAGATCCTTCACTAAATCCTCACACACATATTCCAGGATAATCCTATCTTCCTCTATTCTTCTAGCGGAATCCTTACTTATTTCACAGGCTTTGAAGGAGGGATCCTCCCTAATTAGCAGGGTAGAGGAGGAAGAAGCATTATAAAGATTACCTTTCTTTGAGTTAATATATCCATTCTGATATCTAATGGTATCTAGATATTGGTTAACTACAGGACCATTTTTGATGATGGGGTAGATTAAATCTAAATCCAACGATAGGTCCTTAATGCCAGGAGAAGAAATGGCTTCCATGTTCCTATCCTTACTCAGAATCGCAAAACCCCCAATGTTGGGGAGAAAATCAATGTCAATATTGGCATTATCAGGCTTCTGATAAACATTACTAATTGGAGGAAGAGCAGTTAAAACCTTCCCATTATATTCCTCTTTGTCCAAATTAGACCTAGAAAATTTATCCAGAGTTCATTCTTTTTCATTAAAATCATAATCAACAATTTTAGGGTATATAATGATCGATCTGGAATTGCACAAAATTTCCACAGGCTCATTTAGGTTATCATTGAGTTTCATACTTACAATAATGGATTTTCCTACATGAGCATCCTCAGAGTCTATAAAACCACTAAAATGTCCTATTCCATTGCCTATTTCATGGAGGGAATCATCCTTAGATAGTTCAATTGGTAAGTTTTTAAGCAAAACAATCTTTTCCACCATAAGGTCTAATTCATTCGGATTAAACATAGGGGACCAATCCTGGGTAAAAAAACACTACATTTCTAAATTTTGGGCATCCTTCCGCTACAAGTTTCACTTTTAGTTTTCTATTAGAACAATCCACATACATAAACTTTTCTTGGAGGATAGTGATACATACCTTATTGTCCAATTATTTTGTAAGTCATTCCACAATCGTATCAACGGATGCCCCTATTCCATTCCATCTACAAAACAAGCCATACTCTACACACATATTTTGAATCCTACCTACCAATCTATTTTTTTATAAAAATCTTCTTTCTGTGATTAGGGTTAGAAACACCAACTTTAAACTTTTTAATATTTTGTGGAAGAGAATTTTCCCTATCATTCATTTCTTTCTCTGAATCTCTAGCACGCCTATGAGGGGGGGAGTAAATTTTACCTGAAATAGGGCACACACGATGTTTACCCAGCACAAAATGCTTGGTCGAAACGAGACTGCTAGAGGACACATGTTGCCTAACAACATTATGAACTGGCCTCTGCGGGGGAAAAATACCTTAGATTCAGCATACTTGCGATGAGGTGGGGAGTATATTCCAACCTTTGGGATAATGTCTGTGGAGCTAGGTACTTTTCTCATATCACCATTTCTTTGAGGCAAGCTAGAGTTTTGAGTAACCAACGCATGCGGTTGCTTCTCCCATGGAAAATACCTAGAGGAAGCTCTAGGAGAAGAAGGAACCAACACCGAGAACAAGTTCGCTATTTTGATAGCAAAGGGTTTTACAACCAATTTCTTCGATCGATAATGAGATCCGGTGACCATTTTCCACTCATTTTTGCCTGGAATCAAAGGAATAACCAGAGAGCTCCCAACATTTCCGCCTGTTTTGCTAGATGCATCCGTGTACTTAGTTTTAGAAAAGAGCAGGATTTGTCGATCAAGAGATTCGACCAAAAAAGGCATGACCAGAGGACGCGAGCATATGCAAAAAAGCAGAGACATCATCCTTTTATTTCTAAATAACTATGTTATGTAAGGGAATTGTTTGGCTCCATACAGGTGTTGTTTTTAATTAAACTAAGCATATTCTTTGTATCATTCTTGATCTTTGCGGTTCTTGAAGTGGTTGCCATCAATTTTCAAATTTAGGGCTTTCTTTGAAAATAACAACAAAATTCTTCGGTGCCCTCGGTACTTACTTTGATTTGTGATACTGGTGAATGATCTATTTGCTGTGTGCTAGATTGAGTCAAGGTCACTCTGCTATCTGATCTTTTATCGCTCTATTTTCTCTCTACTTTTTCTCTTCAAATCGTGGGTGCAAAATGAAGTTCTCCTGTCGATTATTTATAGACTTTTACCCTAATTCTATCATAAATGCTCAATGACTCGTCAGGTCATGAAGATGGAGTTCTTCAGGAAGACTTTTAAAATCATCGTCAGTGTTGTCAAGATGCTTAGGATGGTTGTTTAAGATTTTTTCTTTCAATGACGGATATCAGTGTTCTTTCATGACAATTTTACAACTTTGCTTCCTTACCGACTGGTGTCGGGTTACATTAGAAACTTAGCCATTTTATGTGTTGACTAATAATTATTTGTAAGTGTAGATGGCTCATCCTTTATATTCACCGATGATTTTTGGTATGTGTTTACTGATGGGGTTGTTTTCTTAGAATTGTAACAAGTAACATAATATGCATCTTTATTTATGCAAATTTTGACTATCTATCAATTGTATAATGGAACTGATGCAAAATATGACTTGGTGTAGTGCAGTTCCATACTTACTTGTTTAGCTTAAGTGGGGTTGGTGATGTCACCAGATCCATTAGATGGGGTGTCACCATTTTCATTGCTTAGCCCAGCTTCATCATTTCTTGAAGCTTTTCTCCACATTTTGTCTCTAGCCCTCTGGATATCTTCAATGGTGTTTCCAATGGGATATGTGCTTGTCTCTGTCATTCGGTCTCTGCAGTCTTTCTTGAGATGACCAAATTTATGATAGTGTAAGCATGCCATTCCAGGGTTTGTCTAGCCTCTATACCTTCTGGTCCATGCTCTCATGCAGTTTGCAGCAATGTGACCATATCTACCACATGTTGCACAATTTATCCATGTACTATAGCTCCATACATATTGATTACTGATTTTCTTTGGTTGATAGGGAGTTTCTTAACCTTTAGGCTTCCATGCTTGCCTTTTATTTTTATATCATTCAAGACTTGTGTGCCCATTTATTTTGCATGTAGAAAAGTATTTGTCCATGTAGGTTTCCTTCTTTGGTTGTTCCATTTTAGACTTACATTCATATGCTTTATGTCCTTTCTTGTTACATTTATAACAAAATCCTATGAATGAAGATGTAGATTTAGGAATACCTTTCATTTTACCTCTACACACATTTGATGTGTGGCCTTGCTTTCCACAGTGTTTGCATGTCAACTTTCTTGGTCTTGGATTTTCATAGACATTCTTTGGATTGGCTTGATTTGATGATTCTCCATTTTTGGTAAAGCCTAGACCGTTGTTGTTGTTGACTCTTCATTGTCCTTCAAGAAAATCATCCATTCTTTTATTGCTTTCTTTATCCTTTCTAATAATTTCATTATGTTTTTGTTGAACTCTAACCTCATGCTTTATTTTCTTGTTCTCTTCTCTTAGTTCACCGATAGCATGTACTCTTTCAATGAGTTATATATTGATTATGTTTGCTTCTTGACTCATAAGGATAATTTGATTTGTAATCTCATGGTGATGCTCAACATGTATTTGAATTTCTAACTCATTTTCTTGTAGCTTCTCTTTAATCTTCCTTCTGTCATCAATAACTAGTGTTCTTTCTATTTCAACTTGTCTAGCATAACTCATCACATCAATCATTCTTACCATCTAGGTCTCTTGAATGATTTGCAATATCTTTATTTTCTCTGTCAGATGTTGATTGATCTCCTTTAGATTTGTGATGTTCTTGTCTGATGTGTCTGATGTAATGCTTGTATTTGATCTTGAAGATTCAAAGAAATATGGAATCTCTTCTTCTTGATAATCTTTTTCATTGATCCGAGTTTCCATACCTTTCTTCTCATCCAATAGCTCTCTCACCTTGATTCTTTCTTCTTTATACTGTTCATAGAACATTTGTATCTCAAACTTTTTATTCTCAATATTCTTATCAAGTTTGTACTTCTCCATTGTATGATCTTTTCTCTTAAGCCTTTAAGCTTTCCAAGAAGAGACTTAGCTCTAATACCAATTGTTGGGATTAATGGGAAGTAGTACTCAAAGGGGAGGGGTGAATCAATACCTCTAAAACTTTTAACTCTTTTCACCTTTCATCATTAGTAAACAATATTTATTGTATTACCGACCATTCCTGATGTTCTCCTTATGCAAGTAGTATTAATTCATAATCTTTAATTGTTTGCAATCATTAATAGAAACATTCATGAAAATAATAAACACATAACACAAGATATGATATTGCAGAAAACTCTTGTTAGGAAGTAAAAATTGTGGTGGGGATGACACCCACAAAACTTCACTATCTGCAGAATGGAAGGGAGCCAGTAAAGGCTTACAATTGATCACTTTCGATGATCTACCATGTTAGGAGTATTAAAGTGCAGACCTATTAAGATCTACTCTGTTAAAAGCTTTAGCAACACTAATAAAGTGTGCACTCGGTTAAGAGATTTACAATACGACTGTTAGGTCCACCTTTCTTGAAAGGATTTCTTAAGTATGCTACACTTGTTAGAATGAGTAAAATATGTTTGACCTGACTGTATGCAATCTATTATTTCTGATCATAGATCCATTAAATCTCTCATAATATGAATATCACATATAGTGATTGATTAATACCTTTTCTCTGCTCGTCGGTAGCCTGTGTTCTGTTCTTAAAAAAATTGATCCTTTTTTGTCCTTCTGCATGAATTCTCTTGTCTGATCCTTAGATGCTATCAGTGGCTACAATCATCATCGAACAACATGTTCACAATAGATTGAGCATCTATATATACATGTATTTGACCTATTCTAGAATCATGCATTACAAAGTTAACTCTAGATCCAAGGTATACAACTTGACCTTGAATCTTTAGTTTGCATGTTTTTAAAAAAGTTAAACTGATTAAAACAATAATAATTACATTTATTCCTCCGCACATAATGGATTTAAAACAAATCAAGAAGATAAATATACAACTTTAGTGTTTTATCTGACGTGGAAAGTCAGATCCACTTTTTGCAGGATGTAACATACTGTCGGTTCTTGGTCGTCGGGTTGAACTGAAAGTCTTTCGGCGTTCCTTCATTGAACTGATCATCGAGTTCCCTTCATCTATCAAGTTTCTCTCTTTTCAGTTTCATTGGGTTGCAATGTTGTTACTCGTCGGGTTCCTTTATCCTTTTTGTCATTGGGTAACACTAAATAGTGTTTGTTGGGATGCTTTGTACTTGGTAATATCGGGTAACCTTGGCATCGGGTAGTGTTGTGCCCTGTTTGTCGGTGTAGTGTAGACCGATGGTGTAGATCATGTTTTTCTTGTATATAGTAATGGAAAAATATAATGCCTTCATTGTGATCTATGTTTTGAGCTCAGGGATCTCTCCTATTGGTCAAGACATAAAATTGAATAATTTTTTTAAAAAGGGGGTGCAAGCACTTAAACCCTGTGTGGCACTATCTTTAAAATAAAATAAAATCTAGATAGGTAGCCTATGATTTTCAACATTAAAGAAAATATTTTGAAGATGTGAGGTTTAGATACAGATAAGAAAAAAACATTATCTACATACAAAATAATCACATACAACTTTTATTAATGCAAAATATTGAATTTCAGGAAATGCAACACATTGATATGGAACTTGTTGCATTCACACCATCTAAATCCTTACATTAATTAACTCTAGAAAATGTAGGCGGTAGACAAATTAGTGTTCTCACTCTATAACCTGAAAGAGAAAATTAGAAAAACTAACAAGAGAATGTTGTTGTATAACATGGAAAAAGGTGGCATGTTATACTCCTAGGCCAATGATATTCTGAAGCCATTTTTGGTGTCCACACTAATGTCAACTACTTTCAGAAAATATTCAAATATTTGATATCTGAAGCAAATTGCATTTTATTTGTAAATTGCACAGCATATTTCAGACTCTTTTATTTATTGACCTTCTTTTATATCTTGTATTATTGAAACACATTCTTTACAATATTCCACTCATATTAGAGGTTTCATGGTATACGACATATTGTGTGGAATTTTTGTTAATACTATGAGGCTCAAGTAGTGAGAGGTGCATGTGTTTTCATTTTCAAAGTCCATTCTTGCTTATCTCTACGTATGTTTGCAAAATTATTGAACATTTTGTTGGAATTGTTGTTGTTTGAGGTGTTGACATTCATGTTTTTTCATTGATGTCAACATATGTTTCAGTTGGATGCTTTAGAAGTTTCAAAAAGACTAGTTATCACAGGTGCAAACAAGATTTACAGTTGTGTATAGACAATGTACAATGTTTCAATATATGTGAGAATGGAGTCGTGTAGAGGGATGAATGTACACCTTATATTTAAGGTCATTGGATTTTATATTGTTGTTTGCATGGGTTATAGTTATTTTGGTAAGGATTGGTTATAGTGCAATGACAGAGGATTATGGAAGAGATGGTCTCTGAATTTTTGAGATAACTTGGATGCGAGCATGAGTTATGATATGTGATCTTAAGGCATCATAGAAGATATATGAGAGAATATTCTTTTTTATTCTTGGATTGCTGGATTCTTGATAACGTCAGTTGTGACGTGTAGACTGGTGAAGACCTATTTGGGGCTGACCACAAAGATGTAACGTGATTAATGATTGACAAGTGTGAATTATGGATCTTGGCATGTAACTGATGATTTTTATTTGTTAATTAATTGTGTAAGGTATCATCTATATCTTAGCAAGGGTATGTAATTTTTTTTGCACTAGGGAAGTCTTAATAGGATGACCTGATTGCTTATTGTAACGTGTATAAAAGAAAGTAGCGTGTTGATGTGTATTATATAGATTGGATGTATTGCATACTACAAGCATGTGGATGTGAGTTCTATTGGATGGAGGAAAATGATTATGTTTGTAATGCACTTCATTGGAACTGTATAGGCAAATCAAGTTTCTATCAGTTAATTCATTGTTATAAGTATACTTTATACTCCTCTTTGGATAGTGGATAAGGAATGTGGGTTTAACCTTCAGAAGGTGGATTTAAACTTCACTTTGCGTAGTGTGCTTAGGAAGTAAGGTCACCATTTCATTCAACTCCTAACAGAGTTGAGATGACTCCTAACAGGGCATGTCCTTTAACAAGGACATTTTACTGGATGTAATAATCAGCTCCTTACAGGGCTAGATCTTCTAACATGGATACAATATTTCTAGTGCATTATTTTTGGGTGTTAATTCCCACCAAGGTTTTTCCCTTAACATGGTTTTCCTTAAAAAAATCATGGTGTTATGATTTCTCTTCTTTGTGTGTATATTCTTATTATTTATGCTATTGCATGGTTAAGTTTCAAATGGTTGAGATTAGTTAAAAGTGCAGCAACACTGATTCACCCCCCCCCTCTTAGTGTTGCTTGATCCTAACAATTGGTATTAGAGATTGAGGCCCTTGGAGAGAAAGCCTAACAACTTGAGGGAGATCATGACGGATTCAAGAAATTTGGAAGAAAATTTTGAAGTAGCACTTGAAGACCTAGATAAGGCTAATGTTGATAATGTGGAATTAAAATTCAAACTGGGAAAAGCTGAAGATTACATCAAGAGGATTAAGGAGCAGCTTTAACTTTCAAGGAACAAAAAGAAGGTACTTATTGAGAAGATAAAGGAACCTAAGAATTATTTGTTTGATCTAATAGAAAAACTTAAACATGAAAATGAAGCTCTGGAGCATGAATGTGAAGTCACTACTTTGCAATCGGCTAAGGAAATTCAGAAATGGAAAGATGAGAAAAGAAAACTTGAAGAGAGATTGAAGAGTACAAATGTTTAGATGGGAAAAATGTAGCTAGAAATCAATGACGTCAAAACCAGGTATCAAGAATTGGAGAAGTACAATATCATCATTAAGGGAGAAATTGTTGAGGCCAAGAATCACATAGAGAAACTTCATGTGAGCAGAAAAAAGATTGATGAACAAATTGAACAACAAAATCCTAAAGGGGATAAGACTGGAGTTAGTTTTGATGTAGCTAAAAGTTCTAAACCTCAAGAAAGACAATCTGAAGGAAAAACAAATGATGAACCTAATTAGCAAGAGGAATCTAATGTGAAAACTAACCATTCAGAAGAAGATGCTTTGGATGCAACAAAATTGGTCACACGAAGAGGGATTGCAGAGGTAAGAATCTTTATAAGTCCTTTACTAGTTACTATTTCAATTGCTATGAATATGGGAACAATAAGGAAGAATGTAGAAAACTGTATCAACCATCGAAGAAGCAAGATTACATTAGTGAGGAAAGAGAAACTAAGATCACATGTTATAATTGCAACAACTTTTGGCACATTACAGGTTAATCAAAACATACCACCTCCTACATGTTATAAATGCAATAATCAAGGACACAATAATTTTTTGCAGATATAATAAACCAGTGAGGAACAATAAACCGCCTACAATGATAAAGAGGAACATTGGTGATGTTGGTAAGAGTATGTCTAAGTATATCTATGAGTTCAATAAAAAGTTTACAAAGGAAGGAAACAAGGAAAGTAATAAAGTATGGAAATAGAATAATCATAGTGAGTCTAGGGGTCAGGGAGAGTCAGTAGATGCTACTGGATCTTCGTCTGATGTTAGTATTACATAATTAGCCTAAATGGCCAAGCATGATCTTAAGGGAGCTTTGGAGAAATATAATAGTATATTATCCAACCCCTAATTTATAGATTTAGATGATGCAAGGTTAGATACTGGTACAAGGATATGTGTGGAAGATACATACTTGGTTGCAAACTCTAAAAGATAACATAGTCTGATTGCTCGAAACTTTATGGTTGACTGGGAATGAAACACATTTTTGAAATGTATTGGGAAATGCTTCAGAAGTACATTGCAAACTTTAAGTATGATTACTTAGTCATTTTTAGCATCGTTTGAGTACTTGTGAAGAACATAGAACATATGACTCTTGTGGCTTTGGATGGTGCTAAATAAATTCTCTGACCAGATTGAGGAGCAGAAAAAGCTAACTGATAAGGTCAAAGAAGTATAAATGATAGTACTGAGGGAAAAGAGACTAAATTGAAGGAGGTTAAGATTGAATTAACTAAGGATGAAGAGAAGAATAGGATAGAGATATTAAGACAAAAGTATGAGAGGAAGGATAAGGTATTAGATAGGGTAGTTGACAGAGTGAATAAACTCCTACCCTTGCCTTTTATTTTTCAAGGATGTGATACTGCAGACAACTTGAACAAAGTCTTGGATGACTTTGATATCCATTTCATAACCTTGGAGAAGGTCGCAATAGAAAAATTAGAGAAATAATATATGTAGAAGAAGCTAACAGAGGTGTGCAAGTCAATCACTTAGGATGTAAAAGTTTTGTAGATCACTATACAAGAGATCAAAAGCCTGTAATTTGTTAAGGAAAGAAGGTATATAAAATGGATGTGAAGTTTGCGTTTCTGAATGGAGGTCTAGAGGAGAAGCCTACATTGAGAAGCCTGATGGTTTTCCTTTGAAAGATAATGGGGACATTGTTTTCAGATTGAAGAAGGCATTGTATAGTCTGAAACAAGCTCCTAGAGATGGTATGCTTGGTTAGATAGGTATTTATTACATCTTAGTTTCAAAAAAGGTAGTGCAGATATTAATCTATTTGAGAACTTGTGAAGATGTAATCTTAATTGTTGAATTATTTGTTGATGATATAATCTTTGGAGGCAATGATGAAATGAGTAATGAATTATCTGAGGAAATGAAAAGTAAATTTGAAATGCATATGATTGGTGAAATGAAGTTCTTCCTTTGTTTGCAAATTACTCAACGTAAACATGGTATTTTTATTTCTCAAATAAAGTGTCTTAAGGAGTTGCTAAAGAAGTTTAGGATGGAAGATTGTAAACCTATTGGAACACCTATGGTTATTGGATGCAATATTACTACTATTGATGAATCTCAAAGTTCTTTTTAGACAAAATATAGGTCCATGATTGGAGGTTTGTAGTATTTAACTCACACTAGACCAACCATAGTTAGTGCAGTTAGAATTATTGTGAGGTTTCAAGATGATCCTATGGAAACTCACCTTGCTACAGGTAAAAAGATATTTAGATATTTTAAAGGGACACTAGAATATGGTTTATGGCATGAAAATTTTGATGATTTTACATTACATGCTTATACTGATGTTGATTGGGCAGGAAGTGTTGATGAAAGAAAAAGCACCCGTGGTGGAGAATTTTTCCTTGGAAATAGGTTGGTTTCATGGTTAAATAAGCAGGGATGTATAGCTCAATCTACTACTAAATCAAAATATGTTGCTGCTACTATAAATTGCACACGGATTATTTGGATGAAACCGATGCTAAAGGACATTGGGATAACCTTTGAAGAGCCAGTGGTTATACATTGTGATAATACAAGCATATTAAACATATCAAAGAATCTTGTTATTCATTCAAAGACTAAACATATTTCAATCTAGTGTCACTTTTTGAGAGACATGGTTGGAAAAAAGGAAGTTAGATTGGAGTACATCAGTACAAAGGAGCAAATAGAAGATACATTCACTAAACCTTTGTCAAAAGATGACTTTGTGTATCTTAGAGGCATGCTTGGGGTGACAACCTCTCCTTGTAAGAACTAAATGATCCAAGAATCTACTAGTCCATAATTTATTAGAGATATATTGTTCTCTGGACTTGATGCTTGGATCTACTCCTCAGGGGGAGTGATCACAGGAACACAACAAAACATATTTTGGTAATCAAGCACTGATTTTTTGCAGGTATGAAGATTTGAAAAAGATACACCTTGTAGAGGTGGGATGTGCAGAGAAGGAAAAGAGCTATGACACCCTTTTCCATTGATGTCAAAGGGGAGAGATATAATTGAAATATCCCTACTATCTTAGGGGGAGCTATGAAGAGGATAATCAGAAGATTGTGTTAAGAAAACTACTTTTGAGTTGATCAATGCCAAAGGGGGAGATTATTGGAATTATTTTTGTTTGATGTGTTGAAATTCATGTTTTGTCATTGGTGTCAACATATATTTCATTTGTATGCTTTAGAAGTTTTAGAAAGATTGGTTATCATAGGTACATGCAAGATTGATAGTTGTGTATGGATAGTTTACGGTGTTCAGTATATGGAAGCATAGAGTTGTGTCGAGGGAAGAATGTCACCTTATATCTAAATTCATTAGAATGATATTGTTGTTTGCATAATTTATAGCTTTTTGGTAAGGACTAGTTATAGTGTAGTGGCACAAAATTATGATAGAGATGGTCTCTAAGTTTTTTACATGATAACTCAAATGCGAGCATGAGTTATGATATGTGATCTTAAGGAATCATAGAAGATACATGAGAGAAGTTTCTTTGTGATTCTTGGGTCATTGGATTCTTGAATATTTTAGCTATGACATGTAGACTAGAGAAGACCTATTTGGGGTCGACCACAAAGATGTAATGTGCGTAATGATTGGCAAGCGTGAACTATGGATCTTAGCGTGTAAATAATAATTTGTATTTGTTAATTACTCATGTAAGATACATTTTCTGTATCTTAGCAAGGGTATGTAATTGTTTGTGCATTGGGGGATTCTTAACATGCCAACCTAATTTTTTATTGTAACTTTTATAAAAGAAAGTAGCATCTTGATGTCTATTGTATGGATTGGATGTATTGGATGCTACGAGCATGTGGATGCGAGTTCTGCTGGATGTAGAGAAGTGATTATGTTTTTAATGCACTTTATTGGAACTGTATAGGAAAAGAAAGTTTCTATTAGTCATCTCACTATTATAAGTATACTTTTATACTTTTCTTTGGACAATGGATCGAAAAGGTGGGTTTAACCTTCAGAAGGTGGATTTAACCTTCACTTTGGGCAGCGTTCTCAGGCAAAGAGTTCAACATTTCAATCAAATCCTAAAAGGGTTTGTCCTTTAACAGGGACTTTGTACTAGATGTAATAATCAAATCCTAATAGGGCTAAGATCTTCTAACAGAGATATAATATTTCTAGTGCATTCATTGTGGGTATTAATTCCCACTAGGGTTTTTCCCTTAACATGATTTTCCTTGACAAAAAATATGGTGTTATGAGTTATCTTCTTTGAGTGTATATTCTTTTTATTTATGCTATTGCATGGTTAAATTTAAAATGGTTGAGATTAGTTAAAAGTGTTACAACACTGATTCACCCCCTCCTCTCAGTGTTGTTGATCCTAACACATTTGGGGCTAATGAAATGTCGAGAATGTATTTTGATCAAGGAGACATATTTTGGGATGGAAGTGATGTTTGTAATTTCAATCTTATCAGGATGATATATTCTAAGGATTTAGTAATGTAAAGAGATAATATGACTGATTAAATGTTGGCATTATGATAATGTCATTTAAATTAAGCCTTAAGTTAGAGAGAGCCTAAATTTATTTAGAGTTTTCTTTTTGTGTAGGCTCTTCTCTTCTACAAGAGCCTTAGCAACAACTGGAACCCCAACCATGTAAACTTGATTCCCCAACCATGTGAAATTGATTTATTAATCTGTGATTGATTATTAATGCCAATTGTGTGTGTATATTTGTGCACCTATTACCTGCGACACAACACTTCAATAAGTCATTTTGTTAGTGAGAAACAAGGGTTAATGAACATATAAAACCCTAGCATCGACCTATTGCTTTCTAACTAGGATGAGTGTAGCAAATAACATAACAACCCTCAGATTATGCTAATACTAGTGACATAAATAACCTAGCATGAAAGATTCAAGTTTAAAACAACTTATTTAAATACTTGAGCATGCATATTAGTCTAAAAATGAGCATTATAACCATGTAAGGAAATAAATATGGAGTGTGAATGAAGCTATCAAGGAATGGGTAGCATAACAATGCTTTGAGACCCCTTCAAAATCTTGGCATAACAACACTACTATTCAAAAATT
>MU226145.1:466141-491800 GCA_018584345.1 Thuja plicata
GAAATTCATTTAAGAGGCATGGGAGGGTGTAAGGCTCAACTTGGCAAGTTGGTCCTTAGAGAAGTCATGCTTGAGAAAGTTGACTTTCTCAAGTGGGTTGAGTTGTTAATCATTCCTTAATGGAATGCGACAACATTAGGAGGGGGATTAGGATAGAATTAGAATGAGGATTAGATTAGTATGGGGGAATAGGTTGAGAGGGGTTAGAACCCAGGGTGGAAGTAGTTGAGATAGGTTAGGTTGGGGCTTAGGGGAATATAAATGAAATGAATTAAACTTATTTAATTCATTCAAAAATAGGATATTAATTATTTAAGCATTTTATTGCTTTTAATAATTAAGGGGACTATAGCCATTTTAACTAGATTAAATAGGCTAGGGGAATGGGTTATTTGCAAGTGAGCAATGATTTAGGGGTTTATTTAATTCATTTATAATTAAATACTATAGCCATGTTT
The DNA here is from genome assembly GCA_018584345.1 of Thuja plicata. NCBI lineage: Eukaryota > Viridiplantae > Streptophyta > Pinopsida > Cupressales > Cupressaceae > Thuja > Thuja plicata. The sequence continues at coordinate 466,600 of MU226145.1, forward strand.
GAATTTGATTTGAATTATATGGTTTGAATTGATTTGAATTATATGGCTATAATAGTTAATATAATTCAGTGATAAAAATCACCTAGGACATTGAATTTGATTTAAAATAAATTATGCCAAAGTAACATTGTCATGACATAATTAGGGGTATGATCACACTTAGGGAAAAATAGGGTCTATGGTCAGAGCAGATCAAATACAGGTGGTTACATTTGCCCCTCTTTGACTTGATGTACGAGAAGCACATTGATTCAAAGAAAGTTTTTGATTTTTAAATTCAGAAGGATTGAGAATTCTATTCTTGGTTGTCGAACAAAATGTTGATGAGATCAGTCTTGCACTTGATCGAACTAAACTGATAGAATTGACCTTGAACTTGGTTGTTGTACAAAGGTCAATAAAATATTTTTAAAGATACCAATTCTGAACTTGGTTGTCATCCAAAGATTGATAATACTGATTCTGAACTTGGTTGTCATCCAAAAGTCAGTAAGAAGCTACCAGGAGCTTAATAAGAATCTTTTAAAATGAGGGGGCACAAGATATCCAGCTTATGAGAACCAAAGCTTTCTATCTAACAGTTCTGACTTAGTCAAGGAAACTATTATGCCCCTAGTTTGTTTGATAATGAAGTCATTTTAATGTTGTTTTGAGCAAAAAATTAAATGATGATAGTGTGATCATGCCCCCTCGGTAATGAAATCAAAGGAAAAGAATAAAATCCCTTTGTTGAAAGAATGTATCACTTGCAGGAAGCGGTTAGGGTAAGAAAGAATGGAGTAGAAGAAGTGGGAAAAGCTGATGTATTTAAAAATAAACACATGATTACTAAGTTAATTACGTGAAAATATGAGTGGTGAGACTTGATAAAATGAAGTCAGACCAAAATGTATGATAAAATGTGCATGTTGACAGTTTGTTGGAACAAATGGAACAAATCTACAATTTTTCGGGACTGTCACAAAAATAATACTCTGCTACGGAAAACATCTTAGGCACCTTCGATTTGGTTCCCAATTGACTAAAAGAGAACATAAATGTAGTTGTAGTTGTCTGGGAGGAGTCTTGGAACTCCTAAATGGCTCAAAAGACCAATATAAGCCTCAAAATTTACCATTTCACTGTTATCCATAGTAAATTTGAGAGCTCTATAGGAAATATGGTAGTCCCTATGAGGAAGCATCATTTCGAGATGAGCCATCGACATCATCGCCCTGCCAACTACCAACCTCTGGTAAGTGCTCATAAAACTACCTTGTGAATTTTGCAAATTTCAATTTCATGCATTTTTGTAGCTTTTACAACCAGTTGAATTTTGGGTCGCATCCAGGATTCTGGATCGCACCCTGCAAAACCCGCATCGCATCTGGGATTTCCCGGATCGCATCTAGTTTTTCCAAATTTCTGTATCATATCCTGGATACTCTGGATCGCATCCAGTTGCCTAGTTTTTGTGTTGATTTTTAGTTGAAATTTGTTTTGTGTCATACCCTATCCATTTAGGATCTTACCCTATTTATAGAGTCACATCCCGTATTTTGGGGATCGCACCCTGTGGTCTCAATCGCATCCTGTATTTCCAGGATCGTATCCAATAAAGGAGATCACATGCTATCTTTTCAGAATCATATCTATTTGTGAGACTTAGAAATTTATTCTTTTGGACCTATTTGCTTTCCACGAACCTTGAATTACTTAGTTGATTAGGAGTCTGCATCTTTGTGGTAGATAGAATACTGATTTAACATTGTATTTGTCAAAACAGACCCAGTTCGAGGTAGTTGCATTTCACGACACCTACCTAGGTCGTGTGCTTGCCTTGTCTGGACTACTTTCAGACGATGAGCGGGCTACAGTGATCTGATGTCAATTACGATCTCTGATAGGGTTACCTGAGATAGGGGTAAACCGAGGGTTGTTGACTGCTCTTGCCAAGAGATGCCACTCAGAGCACAACACCTTCCATCTCCAGACCGGGGAGATGACAGTTACTCTGGAGGATGTATGGCGTATAATGTGTGTTCTGATTATGGGATAGGAGGTACATTTTGAGGTGACATCAGATGTGGTGATTGGTGTTGCACGTCAATATTTCCAGGATGACACCATTGATCAGAGATATCTCTCATGGGACTATATGGTCGATCATTATGATCAATTATCTGTATACTTAGCAGGTTTGATAGGTGGCATCCTAATGCCCGATAGAGGTCAGCATGGGTTTTTAGTTGGATGGGTGGACGTACTAGAGTAGATGGTCACCCACTGACGGAGATTTGCATGGGGGAGCTATATTTTAGCTCATATGTACCGTGAGCTACATGAGATTGTGTATCATTATACCTATAGTATGATTGTGGGTATCCTCATTCTTTAGATCTGGGCCTGGGAGCACATCCCTGTGACACGACCGATTGTAGATAGACAGAGAGAACCTGAGTAGGTCTATATATATATATATATGTATGCAGGTCTTCTTCAACAGCCCCATCTAGGCAAGGTCGAGTACTAGCGCCGACTTTTTGATGACATGACCGAGGTCATTTGGAGGCCATATTTACATTGTGAGGAGTGGACGTCATATTCTCGGCAAGTGCCATTTTTATTGCAAAGTAGGTACCTCATTGGGAGGACAAGATACATTGTAGAGTGGTTTATGCACACCCGGGTCATGAGATAGTACGACCGACGACAGGGTAGATCACAAGATATCATAGTATACGCCCAGACTTGTGAGGAGGCACCATTATGGGGAGCCCAGCTTAGGTATGAGACTGCCCATCAGGAGATCAGAGACATGGTCAGTGTAGATTGGCATCTCCACCTGGATGTTGTAGATGTAGGCTATTTCGATGGTTATATAGCAGAGATGCTTCAACATCCATTTTCTTAATTTACTGTACCAGAGGAGATCATTCCTCACATAGAGGAGCCATTAGATTATGATCCAGAGGATCATCCAGCTAGAGGGAGAAGAGGAGCTCATAGAGACAGGGTGGCCTGTAGACATGGAGGTCAAGATGGTGGTAGAGATGGCAGGCATCCTCCTCCAAATGAGGGGGATGATGGTGGAGATGATAGGGGCGACAGCGTAGTGGGTGGCCATGCAGATGTTGCTGGGGGGAGTGGAGAGGGTCAACGTACCCGCTTTAGATTTTTTGCCCCTAGGATGGACCCATGGCCATTATAGACAGGAGAGCAGTAGAGACAGAGACAGCAGCAGTAGAGATAGCCTGACAGAGGACATGATAGATCAAAGGATAGGCCGTCTGGGAAAAATTCAGGTAGGGGATCTGGTAGGGATGGTGATGCTCTTTTTATAGTGTGAGCAAGAGAGAGAGAAGCTGAGGGCACAGATTATAGCTCTAGAGGCGAGAGCCATAGTATTAGAGTCTAGACTGGCTATATCAGATGCCTTTCTTGTAGACAGGGACAGGAAGATGGAGAGACTCCGAGTAGAGAGAGATATACAGGCCCGCACAGCCACACATCAGGGACAGAGGGCCACATACTACTATGCTCTTTATCATGTGGCAGTGCCAGAGGGGTAGAGAGTGGTGTCATTTTCATAGTCAGCCCAATAGTCTAAGGGGGCAATGCCTCCTCCACCTCCATTTGTACCTCCTCCTCCTCCTCCAGATCAGGGAGAGCAGGGAAGCCATAGCTAAGATAGTTTGTCTCATTTTGTATACTTGAGTTTATATTGTATATCTGGATCCTGCTGAGATCCTTTTTTGTATATGACACATACACACATATATATATATATCTGATTCATTCTGAATCCTTGATATGCTGATACTCTTTATGCCAGATTTTGTTAGATTTGTACTATGTTCGGACACACATATATGCAACTTTTGATCCTGATATGTCGTATGAATGTCTCTTTGCTTTGGTAGAGTTATTTGCATATGTGATGATATCTTGGTCTCTTGATGAGTTAGATTTAGATGATGACATCATTTTATGTATGTGTGGAGTTATTACTAATATAAACATGTGTCAAATGATTTTATGTGAATATGCTAATGTATGTTTTTTTTATTTTCCTTTATGCAAAATAGATGTATGGATGCACATAGGATGGAAAAATAAATGCAATGGATGAATTCTTTATTTTAGTATTGTCCTTTTCTATTTTATATGAATGCAAAATGTATGCTATGGATGTGCAATGACATTTGATATCAGTAATAATGATGTAATTAACTTGGATTTAGAAGAAAAATTGAGTTAAATTTGGAGCTCAAAATGCTTTAATGCTTTTTCCTTTCTTGTTTATGCCCTATGCAATTGTCAAAATGATATGAAGACTCTTAGGAATTTTTCACTGGTATGCAAATGTATAGCTTTTTATCATCATTGGGCACTTTTAGGAATGGATACCACCTAATAGTACAACCATCACTAATACTCACTGATATTATGAAAGTATGAATACTATGTTTTATTGAAATGTCAGAAATAGACTTAGGCATCAAAGCATAGAAGCCAGGATAACAAAATAGTCACCTTCCTTTTACTATACCAGATTCTGTGTAAGGCAAGATATTGGACCCACAATGACCTTGGAAATTCATATCCTTGGGTACATTATGCCTTGTATACCTTAGTGAGAATCTGGATTAGAAAACAGACAAGGAAATTATTTCAAACTCACCGTAGTGTACACATAACAAAGATCAAGATATATGCGGCTATCCACCCATAGTGGCAGGTCTTACCATAAACATCCAAGTTAGGTGAAATTTATAGGATCCTTTGAAACAATCACCATACACAGAAAACTAATAAAACATTATGCCCCCTGTCCTTGTGACTCTTTGTCTTTGCACAGACATCATGGAGTAGCTCAAAAGACATAACAATCATCAATCGAGAATCATTCAAATAAAATTTATAATTACTTAGATGCCCCTAGTTGAAAACATCATCAGGACATAAGAGAATCTAATCAAACCAATATTAAACTATTTGTTTAGGTAGTACTGAGAAATACTATTGATTCATTTTTCAAGCATAGTAGAGATTCAACAATCAAAAAGTTGGAATTCAAGCAATATGGTGTTCCATGTCTGTGCATCAATAGGATAATCCGTTCATGTTTGTGATCCAATATAGCCTTGTAGGAATTGCGTTAATGTAAATGTCATGTCTGGATATGTGATGTTTGAAAAGACACCCTTGTTTCGAAAAGTGACATTGTTTTGCATGTATCAAGAAACATTGTGCTCGTGAGGCAAACCATCCTAGAGTAACCTAGCAAATGCAACCTATCATGCTAGCAAAGATGCCCCCAATGTAGAATGACTAGATCCTATGACAGAAATGTAGACAAATCCCAAGCAAGGTTAAGATAGCCATTTAGGAAATGAAGTCAACGTTTGAGCACAGGTGTAATTATGAAGGCCTAGTGTCAGCAATGTATTGATAGATGGAGTGTTGAACACAAGTGACACCTGATTGCCAGGTTTTCACCACTTGGCAAGATCTTTTCTTTATTTGTGCTACCAAGATGCTTGTTTTACCAGGTGCTCATCAAGACACTTTTCTCTTTTTCAATTTATTTTTGCTATTTTTTCTTCTTTTTGAATGTTTTTGTAGTATCAAGGCGCCTGTTTACCAGGTTTTCACCAAGGATACCCTTTTTGCAGGACTTTTTTCCATTGTTTTTGGATTTCTTTAGGATCAATTTTCTGAATGTTTTTGGTATTTTGTAAAAACTTTTTGCTGTACAGGCTCTGCTAGCCGAACATCAAGTGTAGAACCGCTTTAAATGTAGAGTGTTGATAGGATCTGGAAGAACATCTCCCTCAAGTGTAGCTATTTGATAAGCTCCAGTACCAAAAGTAGCAGTGATAACATAAGGTCCTAGCCAGTTAGGTTCAAACTTTCCTTTCTTTTCTCTGTTAGGATGGTTCTTACGATTCTCTTTTAGGACAAGATCTCCCACTTCAAACTTTCTTGGCTTTACCTTTTTATTGTACCTTGTGGACATCCATGCTTGGTACACCTTTAGATGATCAAACGCCTATTGTCTGCACTCATCTAGTAGGTCCAAAGAATTCACCCTATCAATGCGGTACTGCTCGTCAATAACCAGACCTTGTAAAGATATCCACAAAGATGAGATTTCAACCTCAATAGGTAATACTGCTTCAGTGTCATAGACTAAAGAAAATGGCATGGCTCCAGTTGGTGTTCTGATGCTTGTTCTATAGGCCCATAGTGCCAGATTCAGTTGTAGATGCTAGTCTCTACCAGACTTACTTATAGTTCTATGTAGAATCTTGAGAATATTCTTGTTAGATGCCTCAGCTTGTCCATTACCTTGAGGGTAATAGATTGAGGAGCAATGTTGAGTGATATGGAACTATTCACAAGGGTCATCAATGTCTTGATTTTTAAATTGGTCCCCATTGTTTGTTACAATTGAAGAGGGTAACACATATCTATAAATAATGTAGTTTAGAATGAACATAGCCACATGTTTACTAGCGGCTTTGATTAGTGAGCCACCTGTTTACCAGTGGCTTTGATTAGTGGCACGGCCTTGACCCACTTCGTGAAATACTCAGTGGCCGTAATGATGAACTTGTGTCCATTTGAAGAGTTGGGATACATTTTTCCAACCAAGTCAAAGGCCCATTGCTGGAAAAGCCAATGTGTTATGAATGGTATAAGTTCTCTAGAAGGAGCATGGATAAGATTCCCATGTGTTTGGCATTTATGACATATTTTTGAGAATTGAATAGCATCTTTTTCCATGGTAGGCTAGTAATAGCCTATTCTGAGTAGTTTCTTTGCCAATGAAAATTCGTTTGAGTGTGAGCCACATACACCTTCGTGGACTTCTTTCAATGCTAGATCAGAATCTTCAAGTTCTAAACACCTAAGAAGTGTACTGTCAAGACCTTGTTGCTATAATTTATTAGTGATGAGGACATAACACGATGTTGTCCTAATCAGGGCTCTTTTCTCATTTCTGGATAAATTGTTAGGGATGGTTTGGTCAGATAGGTAAGAAATGATATTAGCGTACCAAGATTTGTCTCGAGTGTTCAAAGCATAGATTACTTGGTATTCTGGGTATCAAAGGCGGGATAGGATAGTTCTTCCACCAAGAAGTCATAGTAGAACTGATGTTCTTCTAGTTGTAACATGGATTCCAAGGTATCCATATCATCTGCAACTTTATTCTCTGATCTTGGTATCTGTTGGAAGGTGATGAAGAAAAAATACTTCTTTAAGTCATCAACCAGTTGTTTATAGGGCATCAACTTCTCATCTTTCATTTGGTACTCCCCATTGACCTGATTAATAATTAGTTGGGAGTCACCATATATGTGTAATTCTACAATCTTCCATTCCATAGCTAGCTTAAGACCGTTTACCAATACTTCATATTCTGAAATATTGTTGGTGCATGGAAACATCAATTTGTAAGATTTGGGAATCTTGCAACCTTGAAGAGTTATGAATAAGACCTCTGCTCCAGAGCCTTGTTGAGTGAATGAATTGTCAAAGTACATCTTCCATAGATATTCAGTTAGATGCATGATTGTTTCATTAGGGAATTCAATCATTAAAGGTTCATTATCTTGGAGTGGTGAATCAGCCAATTGATCTGCAAGGACATGTCCTTTAATAGCTCTCCTTTCTACGTATTCAATGTCAAACTCACTTAGAATCAGGACCCATTTTGCCAAACATCCTGTCAACATTGTTCTGCTTAGGAGATATTTTAGAGGATCTATCTTAGCAATGAGCCTTACTGTATGAGAGAGCATGTAGTGCCTCAATTTTTGTGATGCAAAGATGACTGCTAAGCATGCTTTTTCAATAATGTTGTAATTGAGCTCATAGGCAACTAGTGTTCTACTAATATAGTAGATAGCTCTTTTTTTTTTGTTTCATCCTCTTGTGCTAATAATACTCTGAGTGATGTAGCTATTTCTGAAATGTATAGGAGTAAGGGATTTCCATGAATAGGTGCCATAAGAATAGGAGGAGTAGCCAGGTATCCTTTCAATTATCTGAAGTTGGCTTCACAGTGCTCATCCCATCTGAAGGTAACCCCTTTATCTAGTAATTTAGTAAAGGGTTGTGCCCTATCTGCAAGTTGTGACATGAATCTCCTGATTGACTGGAGTCTTCCTTGTAGTGTCCTCATTTGACTGATGTTGCGTGGAGGAGCCATCTCTAGTATGGCCTTAACTTTAGCGGGGTCTACCTCAATTCATTTTGCTGAAACAATGAATCCTAGGAGCTTCCTTGATTGGACCCCAAAGGCACATTTCTTAGGGTTGAGCCTGAGTTGGAACTATTCCATTTGATCCAATATATTTCTTAAGTCAGCAATGTGAGTACCTCTTTCTTTGGATTTAGCCAATGTGTTGTCCACATAGTCCTCCATGTTTTTGTGCACCATGTCATGGAATATAGTTTTCATGTCTCTTTTATACGTCGCACCGATATTTTTAACCCAAATGGCATGACATTCCAGCAAAAGGTGCCCCATGCGCATGTAAATGCAGTTTTCTCTTGATCCTCTAGTGCGATTTTGATTTGATTATAGCCCGAGAATCCATCCATTAATGAATACATCTGGAAGCCTATTGTGAGGTCTATGATCATGTCAATGGTAGGTAGAGGGAATTCATCTTTTGAACAAGATTTGTTTAAGTCTCTGAAGTCCGTACAGATCCTAATAGATTTATCAGATTTAGACACGGGGACCACATTGGAGATCCATCCTGCATAGGCAATGACTCTGATAAATCTGGCTTTCAATAATTTCTCTAGGTCTTATTTTACCAATAATGCAACATGAGGATGCATCTTTCTAAGTTTTTTTTTCACGGGCTTGATCCTGGGAGCTATAGATAAGTGGTGCATGATTAGATTAGGATCTAGTCTAGGCATATCGGTATAAGACCATGAAAAGTTGATCTTCTTCTCTTTTAGGAACTCTGTGAACTGTTTCTTCTCCTCTTCTGATAAAATTTGTGCAAGGTGGACTATTTGAGGATTTTCAACAGTGCCTAAATTTACTGGTTGTGTTGGTTCAATCAGTACTGAAGACCTTTCCTGAAAGTGTTCGGGGAGGATATCAAGAGTCTCATCCTTTGGTGCCTCTGAGAGGTTTTCACCATTGGATACGTCTTTTCTCTTTACTATTTTGGGATCTGATACTGCCACAAAGTGGTTTTCACCATCAGTCCTCCTTTTCTTTTTAATTTTCAGTTTTTGACTGAGAAACCTGATATCCTTCTGTGACATGTTCTCGCTCCTTGCATTGGTGGAAGAAGGGTAAGGTTCACAAGCATTGAGATAGCAAGCTAGGGTATAATCATTGGGGAAGTTGAGGATAGGAGTAGGATCTATTTTAGTCCAATCAATTAGGTCTAGAAGTACCAATTATAGGGAGTCAGTCTCTAGGAAGGACAACATCGCATTAGCATCAAGACCATCAACCGACATGACATGGTTTGTTAAGTTAATTTCTCAATGTTTAGATCAATAAGAGTGAGATCGTAGTTAAAAGGGTCATTGTTAGTTATATGCAGACCAAACTCTAGTGACTTGTCAGTAGAAATATCATCATCATCTCTCTGTAAAAGGAGGCTTCTTGCTTGTAGCCTATGAAATTCTTCTAGATTGATGTAATCACCAGTTTCTTCATCAATGATCGGGGGAAGGAATTCTTCTTTTGCTTCAGGATTATCAGTGTCATTAGGAGTAGTGTTAGACTATTTACGAGGAGCTGAGGGTGCCACAAACATGTGGATTGTATCTATTCCAATGTCTTCAGTGGTGATAGATAGCTCATCCCATTCATAGTCATGAGATTCGGTGACCTCATCATCAGATCTGTCTAAGTATTCAACAATAGTTATTTGATGCACCTGGTTAGCTACTTGTGGATCAAAGTGTGGTAGATCAAGGATATGTGAAACTATGACCAATTTCCCCTAGTTAGGATGTAAATCCTATTGTTGGGGTGTCTCTTGAGTAACCATTGCTATTAATGATATCTCTAGACCAACCGCTATGGTGTCTCCTACCTCTTGAATGGGAGGTTGTGCTAACAAAGGAGTGTGAAGATCTTGTGGTATCTCGAAGCTGGGTATATATCGTTCTCATTGGTAGTTGGGACCCTCTGTGCCAACCTGTAATAATATTTTGTAGGACCATTTCTCTAGTTCATCTATTTCATCACTCCCTATATCTGAGGGTGGACTCCCTTTTGAAGCAGGTTTATCAGTTTTAGTATTAAAACCTAGTCCTATTTTGTCTCTGGTATTCTGGAACTCCATGGGTATAGGTTCAATAAGCCCTCGTCCTATGTCATTTAGAGGTCCTTTTCCTTTGTATTCCATTTTTTTGAGGAAATCATATCCCTTGCCATACTATTCTGGGGATATCTCTACATGTTTGACCTCAGCCTCCACCGGTTCTCCTTTGTAAAGCCAGTCCAAGACTACTTGTTCTTCTATGTTATCTAAAGAAGATGTGGATGCCTTTACCATTCCAGTTTCTTTATGTACTTCTGGCTCCTTGGATGCTGTATGTGTGAATGTCGAGAAAGGTTTTCCATAGGATCTTGGTGATACCAGAAGTTCTGTCAGTGAGGGAATCAGGTCCAGCTTGTAGTCTCCCATACCTATTTCTTCAAGTTTTAAGGTTTTTCCAGAACTCTTCATAACCATGTCCTTGGTAGTTTCAGGAGAAACTGCATCCATATCCTCTTTGTTATGTGGGATCATACTACCTGCTTTGATATTGTTACAAGTGTAGTTAGAGTCTGCAGGAATTGTCACTTCCACCCCATTATGTGGGAACTTTATGCACTGGTAGTAAGTGGATGGCATAGCTTGCATTTTGTGAATCCATGGTCTCCCTAATAGGATGTTGTAGGCCAGGGGTAAATCCAAAACTTGACATGTGACATTCCTCTCAATTGGTCTGACTCTGATAGGTAGAACAATAAGACCTTTGGAGGATCTTTCTTCCTCATCATAGGCCTTGATAGTTATTTTTCTTCTAGAGTAAATTGTCTATTCTGAGAGACCCAGTCTCTTAATTAGATCAAGGGTACAAACATTCAATCCCGCACCTCCATCTATCAACACACATCTAACACGAGATTTATGAATAAGGACTTCAATATGGAGGGGTTGATTATGTGGATGTGTCAATGACTTATCATCCTCTTTAGAAAAGGAGAGGTAATGTGGCGCTGAGATGTGATTGACCATCGCTTGAAATTTGTCTATATCTATATCCTTTGGAATGTTAGCGGCATTTAGAGCTTGTTCTAGAATTTCCCTATGTACTGTGGATATTTTGAGCAACTCAAAAATGGAAATTTTGGCAAAGGTTCATTGCAATTGGTCTACCAAGTCATAGTTTTTTTCAGGAATAGTAACCACATGTTTTGCTGCTAGTTTAGGAATAGTAATGGTAGGAACCTTGGATGTCGATGTTGGTTTTGGGGGTCCTTTGATAGTGACCTGTTCTTGGCTCTGTGTTACAAAATTTGAGTGGAATGAGACACCTTTGATTGCGACCACATTGATTGACTCAGTCTTAATGTCTAGCATATTGATCACATTGTCATTATTGGAATAGGTGTAGTTGACTTCGTTACCTTTCCCTTTAGATGTTTCTCCTTTTTTGTAATTAGGAAAGGGTTTGTTGAATGTTGTATGATCCTCATTGGTAGTGTGTCCATCCACTTTGATCTTACCTCCTTCAATGAGATCTTGAATGACATGTTTAAGTTTAAGGCAATTATTAGTCTTGTGTCCCTTGTTTTTATGGAAGACACAATAGGAATTATCATCCCACCACCTGTGTTTGACCATTGGTTCACACGGTTTGGAATCTAGGATTTTGAGAAATCTGTTATCTAATAGTGTTTTTAAAACAGTCTAGATAGGTTCTCCCAAAGGAGTGAAAGTTCTTTGAGGTTTTTAAGTCCATGTCTGACCCTTGCTATTATCATTGTTTTCTTTGGGTATGGGGGTCGTGACTTTGGCATCCTTTCTTTCTTGCATGCTATTAGTCAAATTAAACACCTCAGGTTTAGGATTAATGTTAGAGGCGTCAACCACTCTGTCATTAACAACATTCTTGTTTTGCTTCCACCATTTAGGCTTGGAGTTGGAGTTGTTGGTTTTGTTTTCATTTTGAAGGGTGATTTCCCCCCTTTTGACCATGACTTCCTCAATATGGAGGGCATTTTTAATCATTCTGTCAAATCTTGGAGAGTCTTGCATTTGTAATGTGTAGTCCAATTCAGGCACCAGGTTATTAACGAAGATCTCCATCTTCTCTGATTTGGAAATGACCCTTGAATATTGTGCAAAAATCTTCCTCCACCTTTGTAGGAAGTGTGTAAATGATTCACCAGTTCTCTGTTTGGTATTACATAGGTCCATCATAGTCACATCATGTTGGATGTTGTAGGAGTAATGTTGGATGAATCGTTGGATCAACTCCTTGAATGTTTTGACCTTAGGGTTCAGTTTTGAGAACCACTCCATGGCATTACCTCCTAGACTTCCTAGAAATAGTCGCATGAGGTATGTAGGTTCGTGCATGTGTTCTATGCTCAGAGCACATAATTCCTTCACATGATCATGTGGGTCAGTTTATCCTGTGTATTTTTCATACTTTGGTCTTGCCATGTTGGGAGGAAACAAGACCATAGTTATACTTTTGTCAAAAGGAAATGGACAAATGGTGTCCAAAGAGTACTTTGTTTTGGGTTTCTCTTTCTCTTGTTTGAGATTTGTAAGCTCTGGTTGCATCAATGTGAGCTGTTTGGCAAGGATAGATATAGGAGTTGGTACCTCCTTCTCTTTGAGCTATTCCACATCATAATCCTTAGGTAATTTGACACCTGTGGATGCTAGATGGAGGAAGTATTTCTCTTTATCCTTGTCAATCATTTTCTCCATTATTTTATGGAATCTCTTGCTCTATTTGAGTTTTTTTGTATTCTTCTTCAGTGATTTTGTTCTCACCACCGGACTCAAATAAAGGACGGTCGAACTTGGGTTCTTCTTCCTCATCTGTATTTTCAGGCTTTTTCCATTTTTGTATTCCTCAAAAGCCTCACTCCATCTGCGAGTGTCACTATCCATTTGTGGGGAATCTAGATCAAGTAGGGAACTATGAGATGTTTCCCCTTGAACGTGTGGTGTTTTAGGAGGCACTTTCAATCCTTTAGACATGTACTTGTTGCATCTTGTGTTAACCATGAAGTTGTTTCTCAACTTTGTCAATGTTTCCCAATAGTGCAAGTGAGAGTTTCAAACTGTTCAAGTGGGTGCGTCTACGTAAGAGTAACTGTTTGTTTTTGGTTGACGTAAATGATTCTAATGTCAAAGGGTTAGATTTCCCTGATAGTTACCTAGGAACCAAGTTATTGGTAGAAAGTGGGTAGACCACATGTATTGAACCAATCGTAAAAGACTGACTAAGCATGCAAGGGAGACGTTCTGAAAAAGTTTTGAAATTTCAATAGGGAGACCATAAAAGACATCAGAAACCAGCTAAAGAGCCAAAAGGGTATCCTAATCAACTGATACTTTCTGAGAAACTATTTTGTAAATACCCACTGTCCTAGATGCGAGCTCCCAGATGCGAGCCTAAACCCTAGATGCAACTATGTGCTGACCAAATGCGAGGTAGTATACCAGATGTGATCCTAAATACCAGATGCGATACAAGAGATATGGGATGTGATTTTATGATGCCTCTTATCAATTCTAAAAAGTTTGTTTCAGAAGTGCGTGAAGTTTTTCTGATTGTAGTTTGATATCGAAGACCCGTCAATGAGTGAAAAACACATGCGTTGATATGGGATTGAATGTTGTTGTTTGTTTTGAAGATGTTATCTTTTTAATGATTTTGCAAACATGTCAAACAGATTTGCATTGTTAGGAAGGTGAAACAAACACTCATCTTTTTCCTATTCTCTAGGTGGAGGATGAAAATCTTTGCTCGTTGACTTAGGTACACACTTAAATGCTAATCAAAATATAGTCATCACCAAGCACGCAATGGCTCCAGTCACTATGTTGTATTAGACGAATCCAAATGCAAGTGAGGGCACGATATGACGAGTGTCTTGGGGAAATTAATTTTTGCCTTGCACAAAGATTATCACCCTTTTGGGGGTTAATCAGGAATTCTTTCAGTTGAAATTATTGTATATTATTGGGCAATATGTTTGAAACCATCCCCCATAGAATTGCACAAGGAAAAATTGAGGCGTATAGCCCTATGAGTACTTGAATATATGTAGTCTTGCAAGCATGATTCAAGCGGCTCCACTCTACATATACCCAAGCATGTTCAAGGAATTATGTCAAAATTCCATGAACAAAATTGGCTCCGTCTTCCAAGGCTTTAGCCTACGAGAAAACAATTATTTATAGTGATTTGGAAGGGTTGGTGTAAAACCTATCCTCACTTGGGTCATTCCCGGGAGATTTTTTCAACAACCGGCATGCCCTCTACTATTAAATATGCGTACAAAGGATTGGTGAGCTTTGGATGTCTGGATTTTTGATACTTCAGAAGAAGAAGAGCATACTCTCCTAATCTAAGCCATTTTCTCCCAAAACAAAGTCAAGCAAAGTGGTTCTTTCCCTCGAGCAATGTTGTGCCTGATTTAGATGTTCCTATTTTAATAAAAACAAGATGCTTGAAAATAGATTTGCCTTGTTCAATTAGCCATGATATTTAGTGAGTTTGCTTGTTCAATTTCTGTGTCCCAAAACAAGTTATACAATGTAGTTGTTCATTTATCCCACAATATTTAAATGCTTTGTGTTTGTTCAATTACCAATCCCAAAAGAATTATACGATGTGGTTGCTTGTTCAGTTAACTCCAAATTCTGCTCAACCCATAAACTGATGTGTTAGTTTCTGATTTTCCTTAAAAGGAAAAGAGCATAGTCCTCTAGTCAGTTTAGTGATAGATTGGGAAATGTATCTTAATGTTGAAATCTTGTAAATAGAGGTCAAGATGGGGGTTGGCAACCTGAAAAATTGAGTTATTTTTCTTTGTAGCAACTCCCATGAAAAACCTTCAATATCAACCTGCAAGCAATTGTTAGGCTGCAAGAAAAGTCAACAACACAACTGGTCAAGAAGTTAGGGTTAGGAAAACAAGGTGTAAAAATTTTTCAACCAGATGCGAGCCTAAAATAACCAAAAATGATACACTTTACCAAATGCGATCCATTTCACCATATGCGATAGTATGTTTACTAGATGCGAGCTCAAACGAGAAACGATCTGGGAAATCCCGGATGTGAGCCTCATTTTCTTCAGTGCGACAACATTTTTTGGATGCGATTCTTTGTCACTAGAAATGATCCTAGACCTAAAAACTGGGTTGATAGATTAGTGGAAAATGATGTTAAAATGAGGTAAAATCTTGATTCGAGCCCCACAATGGGTGCCAGAAATGTGTGTGTATATTTGTGCACCTTTTACCTACGACACAACACTTCAATAAGTCATTCTGTTAGTGAGAAACAAGGGTTAATGAGAATATAAAACCCTAACATCGACCTATTTCTTTCTAACTAGGATGAGTGTAGAAAATAACATAAGCCTTAGATTATGCTAATACCAGTGACATAACCAACCTAGCATGAAAGATTCAAGTTTAAAACAACTTATTTAATTACTTGAGCATGCATATTAGTCTAAACATGAGCATTATAACCATGTAAGGAAATAAATATGGAGTGTGAATGAAGCTATCAAGGAATGGGTAGCATAACAATGCTTTGAGACCCCTTCAAAATCTTGGCATAACAACACTACTATTCAAAAATTGAGGCTTATTATGAGCTTCAAATCCCTTCAATTTATAGAAGAATGGGAGAGAGAGAGAGAGGGGACAAGGTTCATTAATGAAGTGTAAGAGCCATTAATGCCTTGGGCATTTATGAGGGATGGACAAGAGGGAATATCCATTAATGGGTCATTAATTAAATTCATTTAAGAGGCATGGGAGGGTGTAAGGCTCAACTTGGCAAGTTGGTCCTTAAAGAAGTCATTTGACTTTCTCAAGTGGGTTGAGTTATTAATCATTCCTTAATGGAATGTGACAACATTAGGAGGGGGGTTAGGATACAATTAGAATGAGCATTAGATTAGTATGGGGGAATAGGTTGAGAGGGGTTAGAACCCAGGGTGGAAGTGGTTGACATAGGTTAAGTTGGAGTTTAGGGGAATATAAATGAAATGAATTAAACTTATTTAATTCATTCAAAAATAGGATATTAATTATTTAAGTATTTTATTGCTTTTCAATAATTAAGGGGACTATAGCCATTTTAATTAAATTAAATAGGCTAGGGGAATGGGTTATTTGCAAGTGAGCAAATGATTTAGGGGTTTATTTAATTCCTTTATAATTAAATACTATAGCCATGTTTGAATTTGATTTGAGTTATATGGTTTGAATTGATTTGAATTATATGGCTATAATAGTTAATATAATTCAGTGATAAAAATCACCTAGGACATTAAATTTGATTTAAAATAAATTATGCCAAAGTAACATTGTCATGACATAATTAGGGGTATGATCACACTTAGGGCAAAATAGGGTCTATGGTTAGAGCAGACCAAATCCAGGTGGTTACACCAATGTTTATATGGGATTATTTTTTTGTGTTATTGGTCACCATGTGATTTTATCTAGTTATATAAAAGTTATATTACTTTACAGTTTCTGTTAGACTTAAGGGAGGTTTCATTTGGGTTTGAGATTTGATAAGATTATAAGCAAATAAATTCCTGCAACTATAGTCTACAAGGATGAGAAAGTATTAGCATTTTGAGATATCAATCCATGGGCACGAGTCCACATTCTCCTAATTCCAAAGAAGTGAGATGGCTTAACTCAGCCTTCCAAGGTGAATGTTAACATCTACCATTTACAATCCTATAAATGGTAGGATTCCGATGGATTCTCAAGAATCATTTCTTTCAATTAAATTTTGAATAGAGATTTTGAGTTGAACCTACAATATTTTTTTACTTTATCAAAATAGGGATTTGATGAACTATAACTGATTGAATGCTTGAAGATGATAAGTTGATCTGAGATACAAAAGTGAATGCAAGACATTAAATTAGTTAATATATTGTATTGTCATTGATGTCAACTTGATATGGTTTGATTATTCAAACACATATCGGTCATAACCTTGAAGAGCTGAAGAAACAAAGTTTATGTTATCAGTAAAAAATAAAGAAGTATGTATACACCGAGTGACAGTAAACAATGATGGACAATGCACACCGACAGACAGTGTATACCAAGCACCACAATAATCGAGCAAGTGTTTACCAAGAAAGAGTATACCAAGAAAGTATATACTGAGCACTGTAGTAAAATAAAGTTGTTACTGAGCTAGCTAGAGTTGATGACTGAGAAGAACTGAAGTTCAAGAATGAAAAAACTACTTAGCTAGAAAGAGCTATATTTAGAGATTGACTGATTGATTTCTTTATTCTTAAACTAGTACATTTGAGTCCTTTTTTTGATGGCTATGTCACAATTTTGACACTACCCCATCGGTCAAGCGACATAGGCTGATGTTGCAGTTTTGGTGTCAGAATCATCGATGGCTGTTATATTTGTCGTTATTGTGACAATAATCACCATCACAATATGCACTGGAAACAATATTTAGCATGCCTTTGTTACCCATTTTTACTGTGGCAATTACGACATCTGAACATCGTATTTAGGTATTGACCGTCGCAGTGTACACCATTGAGGATTGTCAACCTGTCGTCGTTACACTTTATGAGTGTTGCAAGTATGATGGGTGTGCGAAAAATATTTTGTACTTGTGACATCCAGTTGTCAGCAATTTTCAACATCTGGATGTCGCATATTTAGATCTAGTGTCGATCGTTCTCTTGTTTCCATCGTAATTACGATGGTAGTTTATATTATTAAAAAAAATATAATGAGATTTGTTTCCAGAATAGTTTAACTACACATAACCTTCCAGAATATTATTAAAAGCTTCAAGAGGTAGAATCAACAGTAGAAAGGGACAATCATGGGAAAAAGCAAAGCTAGATCAACTGATGAAGGTGACAAGTATAACTGAAAGCTTTGTCTTGGCATGTATAAGCAAGATTTCCAAAACTAAAATATGAGGAAAATCAGAAGCAATAGGAAGTAAGAAAAATTAGTAGACAAGGGCATCATGGGGCAAAAAAAAGAGCATTAGTTTATGAAGGTGACAAGCATAACTAAAAGTTCTACCTTGGCATGGATGAACAAGATTTCCACTCAACAAGAAAATAAATCAAAAAGAAACTGATAGTGTGAGTAATAGATGCAAGTGCAAGGTGAAAGAATGAGAGTTAAAAGCAAAAGGGTTGAGGAGAAATAAGAAGAGCAAGAAGAGGATTGAATCCAATTTAATGTTCACTTTCGCAAT
Organism: Thuja plicata; assembly: GCA_018584345.1. Classification (NCBI taxonomy): domain Eukaryota; kingdom Viridiplantae; phylum Streptophyta; class Pinopsida; order Cupressales; family Cupressaceae; genus Thuja; species Thuja plicata. The sequence goes on from MU226145.1 coordinate 485,106, forward strand.
TCAAATGTTTGACATTAGTTCACCAAAGTCTCATTTGTAATTCTTATGCTTATAATCTTTTTATAACTATTTTGAAGTACTAAATATATTTCAGAGCTCCCCCACTGCCACCTTGTTGTCATCCCTCCACCATCCCCAAATTTAAGCCCTTGGAAACTTCGTGGAACTATGGCTTGAATAGAAATGGCACATGCCTAGCCCAAATTAACCGTTAGTTATTTCCAATAGGGCTTAGAGAAGGTGGAAAAAATTATCATGAGCTCCATCTAGCTTCAAGATATTGAAATAAAGGTTTGTGAGGGGAACATATGAGATGACTGAACCATTGGTAAGTTTTGGCCAATGCATTACAACCTAGTAGAAGTGAAGAAAGTGACCACCAAAGATGGTTTTGCCACTAATTAGCTCTGTTAGTTATCATAAAATTTGGTTTAAGTTTGGTGAGCACAGACTTGGGATGCAATGATCATATTTGAAGTTGCAAGTTCCAAGGAAAAGTGGTTGAAGCCGTGTAAGTTTTTACCCAACCATCAAACTGGCTAAACTTATAAAGTGATGCATTGTTTCCTCTAGTTTCCTAAAGAGATGCAAACTATGTAAAATATTGGTTAGGGGTGGCAAGATCAAGAAAGAAATCCAAATTACAAGACCTAAGGGCCAAACCTAATGCCTTCGGGGCTCATCATAGATGGCCTTGCCTACGTAACTTGTAGAGACATCGTAGTTTGGGTTTAACTTTAAAACTAGTCTTTTAAAGGATGGTAGAACTGGTTACGCAACCCCTTTCTAGGGTCGATTCCCTAGATAGTGTCTCCATTGGTCGCCACCCAATTACTTTTTAAGATTCTCCCACTCATTAATAGGAACATATGGGGGTCGCTCGTAATAAGGGTTGCATTCTATTTGGGTCCTGTAGTTGTCCCTAATATACTTCAAAGTTTGCCCCACTTTCTCAAGGATCCTAAGTCTTTGAAAGGCGTTGGGTCCAAAAAGTTTTATCATAGAGTCAATGAGTTTATCCTTTAACTCTTTATCTTGTGATTGCTACCTTTTGAGAAAAAAAATTGTTAGATTCATAAATGAAGTGAAGCTGCCTTTTAATATACTTGAAGAAAGGGATGAAAGGAAATATGATCTAGCAGTAAAATCAAAATATGATATTGTGTGCATATGGTCAGCTCAAAAATGTGCAAACATTCATCATTAAGTTTTTCATAAAATAGATTATTCCCTGCAAAATAATAATAGGACTATTAGTTATTGCAAGGGACTGCACAAGGGTTAGTGCATTACATTATGAGTATAAGATTGTATAGTAAAAGAAAGGATCAATCTTTAAAGTACCTAGAAGCTAGGCTACTCTCATGGGAAGTCCATCTTCAATGTTCACGAGCAATTGATCACACTTCTCTATTGTTCCCGTACATGCAACACGAGTACATCCAGGAATTCCATCATCACGTTCTACATAAAATGAATCCAATATTACAAAATGCCCCCTAAGAAAGAATAGTTCAAGTGAAATAAACACATGATAAATAAGAGAGAAAAAGATGAATCTACTTACCAAAAATAGGCATTGCTATCACATCTGTGGCCAAGCTATGTGTCGCTGACATTCTAGGCGGCAGTACCACTGTGATTCTAATCCTCGTAGCAGGTGGCATAGTGAACATAGAATCAATAGTAGGTTCTGAAAAATAAGATTGTTAGAGCATAAAAAAATAAGGACAACCATGGACAAGATTGTTAGAGCTATTAAAAATATATATTTTTTGAGCAAAACACAAGTGGACAATATAACATGCGATCTACTTGAACCACCTGAAGTACTTGCATCTGGGGCATGACCCTTAAATGTTTTTAGCATCCTCTGTAAAAATAACACATATGTATTTTAGTTAATGACATAAGTAAAAGAGTATACTATAAAAACCATTATTGAACTTTTGTTATAATTAAAAACTATATTAATACATACTTTATAAGTTTGAACATGGTGGGCCAACTCATCCTCTCTCATCAGTATTTCAGGAGTCTGAGGTTGAATATCTACCAATCGAGTTAACTCTCTTGAAATTGCACGAAGGACCTTTTGCACTGCAACCACAGGATCAACGTCTGATGAAAAATCAACAATGAATGGATCTTGCTCATCCTATGGCTCCTCATGGACTACTTGTTCCTTTCCCTTTTTCTGATCAGCACTCATTTGTGAGAATAATATTATTAGCACTTTATTTAAAATCTATTCAAAATTGTAGTGAATAATAAAATATAACAAAAAATACGCATTAACATTTTTCTTGTATGTGCATTTGTACAACAACAATGAGTTTTACCTTTCAGGAAGAAGAATTACCATGAGAACCATCATCACCATGCGTATCATGTGGCTGTTGATCTATACTATAGCCTTGTATTTCAAAAATTAAAATTTATTGAGACATGTTAAAATACGTGTTCTTATGCTAAGTTATGTGTTCTTATAAAGAGAATTTTTTTATTTTTAAACAATTTTAAATGGTGCATAGTGCATACCACCTCATCCATGATAGTGGGTTTTTTTGTATCTATGCAATTCAAATTGTAATTGACAAGCAGATTTTCACCTCCACATATTGATTTGATCGCACATAGAAATACGTGATTTCCCTCGCACACCTCAAATATGCAATTGGGTTGCTTCTTAGTTGACGCAGGTCATGTACTATTTATAAAACTTGCAATATTCCCTGATGCTTTTTTCCTTCCGTCAATGGATATAGCTACTATTTTACTTTGTTCACTGACTTTTTGTTGTATATAATTTTCCACGAGTCCATACCTACATGTACTTTTTTTATATCTAACAATCTGCATCCAACTACTGTAATCATAACAAGGTCTGACATACTTCATCAATTTGACAACTTTTTTGTAAGAGACCTTTAATCCATCCATGGAAAATAGGCCCAAACCATGTAATGAAGATGGTGCTATGTGATATATCCTCTCTCTAACACAAAAATCAGTGTTTATTGAAGGAAGTTCATTGGGGGCCATTATTTTTGTAGATGTTTGTACCTAAAGGGCACCTTAGAGTCACCTTTGCTCTCATCATTATAAGAACACAAACCCCCTTGAGCAAGGAAAAATTCCATGCATTTATTGAATTTCTTTCTGATCTTTTGACCCCGAGTCGATCTCCTTGATTTAGACATACTAAATGTCTCACTTTCTTCTTCCATTCCTAAATTTTCCTCGCTTGAGGAAGACAAATCTGACAAATACCTATTTGCTCTACCTGCACTTTATGAAATGAGAAAGATAGGTGGCAATGAGAGAGATATTTTACAAATGGTAAAAGACATTAATTGAGCTATGGTGTGTATTGACTTATACCTGACAATCCATGAGACTGTGTGGGATACCTGACAAAAGACAATAGTTATATAATTAGACAAACATAGTTCACTCCATAGTTTTTATTACCTCTTGTGAAGGGCATTATACATTGTTAAAAATATATATTTATAATTTTAGAATTAGCTCACTCCATTACAGGGAACAAAGAGAATCCCCGATGATTTAACATCATTGATGTGCAAGGAAATATAAAATTATCAGAAACAAATACTTGTTAGTAATAACTGAGAGGGGGGGTGAATCAGTGGCCTCAAAAATTTATCCTTCAAATATTAACCACCAATCAAATAACCTCAGATTATTAAGTCCCTACAAGATGCATGTCATGAAATAGTTATAATGAATAATTGTCTGTTATTTTTTCTTGTCTGTCCTTATTCTCCTTGATTACCGATAAGCAGTATAACTATTTACCGAAACTCAGTAAATAAGCAGAGTATACCGATCAACCCAGTGTTAACTATGTCAGATACAAAAAAATAAATAAATGAATCATACACACATAACACATGATTTTTTAACGTGGAAACCCTGTTAAGGGAAAAACCACTAGGACCGGTACCCCAAATTTTCACTCTTTTGAAGTGAGCCCTGTTAGGAGCCAACCATGTTAAAGGTTACAAACACACTCTTAAGTGTGACCTTGTTAGAGGATTTTATACATAGAGGTTTTCACTTAGTATCGGGCATCTATTGCTACCATCCTTGAATCAGCCTCCTTCTTAGACTGTCAATAGGTATCAGGCAAGTCCAATGCTACTTTCATGAATCAACCTTTTCGGCACTCCTTGGGATGTACCTCAATATATAGAAGACTGTTAAGTCCTGCTCTGTTAAGAGACTTGATGCTTCAATGGTTAAACTGAAACACTATGACCTATTTCTAATGCATCAATGTATCAATTACCTCTCTAATCAATGTATCAATTCAATTCTTTGTGCTCCACACTTTCTACTCTGTGATGCTGTTCTTCGTTGTTCGTCGGTGTTTGCAGAATTCTCTAGCTCTCCTTCAGCTTGATTGATTAGGACTGTATGAAGTTCTTCTTCATCAGTTTCTCTTCAGCATCCTCTTTTCATTCACTCCCCTTAATCCCCTTTCCGTGAATGTGTTGTTACGAAAATGAATTAAGCTTGTCTCTTATATAGAAATGATATTCATTGTTTCTTGATTCTTGGCATGAAAAACAATCCAGCCAATTTGATTTAAAGCATAAATCCTGATTTATCTTGTAGTTATCTTCTTGCCAACTATACAAATCTTCTTTAAATCAATTACTTAACTTTGGTCAAATAAAATAAAGAAAACAACTAGTTAAGTCTATCTTTAGCTCTTGCCAGCTAGATATTTTGTCATTTTCTGAACTCTTTGTTCCGTCGGTCAATTCTTTAGTTAGTTGTCAGTGACAAATGACAGTTTTGTCGGCATGACTCCAGTTATATTCGAGATCTCCGTCTGTCGGGCATCATTGGATTTTTACTCGTTGGGCAACTCTATTTTCAGCTTGTCGGGCATCCTATGGTTTTTCTTCGTCGGGCAACACTGTCTTCTGCTCATCGGATATCACTATGACTATTCTACTTTGCCTTTACCGATAGTGTGCACTCCGTCGGTGTTATCTGTCACTTAGTGAATACTTGACTTTTATGCATTGCTGAAAATATAACCTTTGTTCTATTTATTCTCTGAAGTCTTTGGCATTATGTACATGACCATATAGATGATATTAAGTTGACATTAATGAAAATACAAACTATTAAATGATTTAATGCTTTGTATTATCTTCAAATTAACATAGTCAAACATTCAATTAGTTACATGTCATCAATCTCTCCCTTTGGCATTGATGGCAACATACTATATTATCACACTATACTATTTCTAATACAATATGAAATACAACAGTTGAGATTCATCAAACTACCAATCTTTTTGTTTGATAACCGATAAATGTCTGAACTTCGATAAGCTCTATTTTAGCTTAGATTTCATTCTTGTAGCTCTTTTCTTTCTTATGTGTTGAGTTTTCTTCTTGTGTCATTTTTTCTCTTGTGACTGTTCTCTATTTTGTGATGTCTTTTTCTCTTTTTAGCAACTCTCCCTTTGTGTAATCTTTTATACAACTTTCTCTCCCTTTGGATATAATCTCTCCCTGTTGGAGTAATCTAATAATGAATAATCTTTCTCCCTTTTTTCAGAAGAATGTGATAATATGGATAATCTTTCTCCCTTTGACAGCAATGCAAAATAAATATTTTACAAATATCTGACATTCATGTCAAGCAATCATTTTTCTCCTATCCATAATATATTCCTTGAATTTCCCTTATCCATCAGCAATACAACAATATGTTCTGGTGCTCGGTTCTGATATATACCTATCTGTATATAGATGTATCTTTTGAAGTTCATCTCTTTGCTTACATCAACATGATTGATATTCTGATAATATGTAGGCTGATGTAGCCTTCAATCATTTTACTGACTGGCAGACAAGGGTTTGACCCCTAGTCTCTTTCTCAAGTACTCAAATGTGTCCTTGGGCAGTGGCTTGGTGAAGATATCAGCTAGTTCTTCTTTTGATTGCACATACTCAAGTATCTCCTCTTTTTCTTGAACTTGCTCTCTCAAATAATGATACTTGATGGCAATGTGTTTAGACTTAGAATGCATGACTGGATTCTTAGAAATGTTTATTTCACTGGTGTTATCACAATAAATAATTACTGGTTTTGAGATCTTCATATGCATACCTTCCAGCAACTATTTGATCCATGTAATATTTGAGCAGTTTATAACAACAACAACATATTCTACTTCTGTAGTAGACTGAGAGATGCATCCTTGCTTCTTGCTAATCTATGTCACAAGTCTCTTACCCATAAATAATGCTCCTCTAGTTGTGATCTTCTGGTCATCAAGATTTCTAGCCCAATTAGAGTCGGTAAACACCTTAAGTTCAAATTTGCCTTCTCTTCTATACCATAAGCCAAATTCCTCAGTATTCTTTAGATATCTTACAATTCTTTTCACAGCAGTCATATGTGATTCCCTGGGGTTAGCAAAAAATCTAGCAACAATTCCTACTGCATGTGCAATATCTCATCTAGTGTGTACAACATACATGAGTTTTCCAATCATTGATCTATACAAAGTCTGATTTACCTCTATTGTCTTGTCCTCCTTTGTTAACTTACATCCAGTAGCCATTGGTGTTCCAACTGATTTGGAATCTTCCATCTTGAATATTTTCAGGACCTCTTTGATGTATTTGGACTGTGTAATG
>MU226145.1:513563-531021 GCA_018584345.1 Thuja plicata
TATATATATATATGATGTTATTGTTGTCATTGCTTGCTTGCTACTGTTGTGCACCATATATTATTTTATACATACACTATTTATTTCATTGAGACCATGACTAGCTTGGCATTTGTAATGTATTTGTTGTTATTGGATCAATGTTTCCATGTTGTTGAGGTTGTAGATGCATTGAATCGCCACTGCCATTCTATTTTGATAGCATGCAGTGTTTGATCTCTCTTTATTTTTGTTGTTGTTGATATTCACTATGTGGTACTCCTCGTTTATGATAATTTCATGAGGAAATGTCTTTATGGCTCAAGGGCTGCAAGCTAGGGCATCATGCATTGTTTATGAGCTCACTGTTTGAGCACCACTTGAACCTGTTATGAGCTCTGTTTGTTATATACATATACATATATACATACATATATATACATATATATATATTCATATATACATATATACAGATACATATACATATACACATATATATGTATGATGTTATTGGTGTCATTGCATGCTTGTTGCTATTGTGCACCATATATTGTTTTATATATACACCGTTTATTTCATTGAGACCGTGACTAGCTTGGCATTTGTAATGTATTTATTGTTATTGGATCAATGGTGCCATGTTGTTGAGGTTGTAGATGCATTGAATCACCACTGCCATTCTATTTTGATAGCATGCAGTGTTTGATCTCTCTCTATTTGTTTTGTTATTGATATTCACTATGTGGTACTCCCCGTTTATGATCATTTCATGAGGAAATGTCTTTATGGCTCGCGGGCTGCAAGCTAGGCATCATGCATTGTTTATGAGCTCACTGTTTGAGCACCACATGACCCTGTTATGAGCTCTGTTTGTTATACACACACACACACACACACACATATGATGTTATTGTTGTCATTGCTTGCTTGCTGCTGTTGTGCACCATATATTATTTTATATATATACTATTTATTTCATTGAGACCGTGACTAGCTTGGCGTTTGTAATGTATTTGTTGTTATTGGATCAATGTTGCCATGTTGTTGAGTTTGTAGATGCATTGAATCATCACTGTCATTCTATATTGATAGCTATGCTAAGGAACTATGTTATAAAATTTTAAGGCATGAAATTTTATAACTGTACATATATTTTATGAGTATGAACATAAATGATAAGGGTACCATACATTGCCTGATGTGATGAATTTTTGACCAGGCTATGAATCTAGTGTGCTCCTGTGTGATCCATAACCTGCAAAGAAAAGAGAGATGGGGATTAGATAAAAAATATCTAAGCAATGAATGACATCCTTTTACTACTAATCCTAATCTATAATTATGCATGTGCATAGTCAAGACATACACTTCTGAAAGAAAAATGGGGAGTACCACATAGTTAATATCAACAACAAAACAAATAAAGAGAAATCAAACACTTCACACAATGCCTTGAAGGTAATAGCAACGATGCCCTATCTCTCAAAGCTCGCGGGTCATTAAGCATTCCAAATGCAAAGATGATGTAAATGAATGCCAGTATTAAATAGTGAGCTCATAAACAATGCATGATGCCCTAGCTTGCATCCTGTGAGCCATCAAGACATTTCCTCATGAAATGATCATACACGGGGAGTACCACATAGTGAATATCAACAACAAAAAAAGAGAGATCAAACACTTCACACAATGCCTTGAAGGTAATAGCAATGATGCCCTATCTCTCAAAGCTCGCGGGTCATCAAGCATTCCATATGAAAAGATGTAAACAATGCTAGTATTAAACAATGAGCTAATAAAAAATGCATGATGCCCTAGCCTGGAGCCCGCGAGGCATCAAGACATTTCCTCATGAAATGATCATAAACGGGGAGTACCACACAGTGAATATCAACAACAAAACAAATAAAGAGAGATCAAACACTTCACACAATGCCAACTTGAAGGTAATAGCAACGATGCCCTAGCTCTCAAAGCTCACGGGTCGTAAAGCATTCCAAATGCAAAGATGTAAATAATTACATTATTAACATTCGTATTGTGCCATTAAATCAACAAATGCCATCAAAATGAAATTGAGTTAATGAGAAGACAAAGCTCAATTTCCTACCTCAAGTCGTGGCTGCCATATACCAAGATGCCAATCAGCTTCCATAGTTAGGGCCCTCTTCACGCATGATGGTATGCGATCATGCTAAATTAGAAATGAGCATTTCTTCTTCTTCTTTTTTTGTTTATAATCACGCAGGTGTCGCAATTACAACAATACCGTCGCTATTACGACAGCATCGGGGGTACTTGGAAAAAAACAAAAAAAATACACACACATGGTAGTGCCATCGTAAATTGGCGTCAAAATTCAACCCCAAATGTTGTAGTTCAGTTAAACTAAAGTATGGAAGAGATTTAAAGCATAGTTATCAAAGAGAGATCTACAAAATGAAACTAAATCAGAGCTTTACGGGATAAAGAAAAGCATGGTGAGTTTTACGGATCAAGAAGTGATCTACGACAAAAACAAGGAAGATTGAGTGGCTACTCATGTCTATATAAAGAGCCAATGAATTCATTATGGAAGAAGAGGAGTGCTGAATATATTCTAGTGAAGATTGAATTCTTCATGCAGATCTGACCATACCGGCTGAAGGACAAAGCCAAGGAATTCTACAGACACCGAGCACCATAGGATAGAGCATTCACCGAGCAGAAGGAAGAAAGAAAGAAAGCAAAGGAACTGAAGTGAACATTGATCAGAGAGGTGTAACGCCCCGCTAGGGAACCCAAGAGAGATTAACCTAGAACATGATACTATGTGTGCTGAATAAATTTTTTTTAAAGTTAACATGAAGATACCTACATTCATGCGGAAGCAATTACCATTTATACACGTCTTACACTCACATAGATTACATGACTCAAGGGTTCCATGATGTTGAATTACTTAAAGCAAAACACAACTAACAATGTAACAAAAGATTCCATATGATTAAGAATAACAAATATAACTTACATAACCACAATTACAATCCTCATGGATAACCATGAAGCCACCATAAACTCACATCCACTGCACATGTCGCAGGGTATGTGGTAATCATTCTAATCTACTTAATATTACAATTTCTAGACTAGGTATCACATGCGATACTCTAATACAAGATTACAATAATGAAATTAAATAATAAATGATGAAGGAGCATAAAGAGCTCATATGCAAAGAACCATCAAGCACCTGGTACAAGGACATCGAATCTCAATGGGTAAAGAATCACTACCACCCGTCCGTGTGGAACCACAAAGGTCCACCCCACCGTGCTGAGGATATAAAAACAGATCCCAATTGGATATCCAAAACCAAGAAGGAATAACCACTAAGCAAGGGATCCCGATAGCTCTCTAATCCGGTGTACTAATCATGATGATAGGTAAGACTCACTAATCCAGAGGCAACTGAAAATGTAGGAAATCTAGACTGTGTAAAGGAAGGTGTCATCATGTACGTCGAACTCTTAAGTCTCATCCTAGCAATCCAATGGATTCTGGCACTTAAGTGACCATACACGGAGCCAATGACCTCTCATACTAACAAGATCACTAACTATGCCAGAACCCACACCTCGTAAGGGAGAAAGCATTATCTCATCCTCCATCTCAGTCTTTACTAGCACTCAAGCATGGGTGAGGAAACTCATAGCTTATTAATTCATTTTAATCTCTCAGTATGTCTTTAGTTATCACTTATTAAGAACTCTACAATAAGCAATCCATAAGTCACTTACAGACACATAACTTATTGCAAGCCACCTCCTACTACACATCTAGGTAACCTACCCTAGGCTCAGAGATCCTAATAGATCTAGCATAGGTCACAACCCTAGTGTACCCCAAATCCAGTATCCATACAAATAGGAACGGTCACATAGGTACATAAACAGATAAAAAATCGAAAGGGTCATCATGGTCAGTTTAGGGTAATAACAGATAACACACACGCCATATAATAACAGAAATGTAAAACACTCCCCTAGCCTCTGTATACATCCTAGGTCATCTAATGCCCCCAAAACAACACCTTTAAGCAAAATATAACCATACAGATGCATAGAAACAAAACGTCTCAAAAGACTGGAAAATGAACTATATCCATGTAAATACTTATAGATAACTCGTACAAAATAATCCATTTAATTAATAACTTAATCTGAAATAATTAATGTTAATTTGCATTTAAACTATTTGAAACTACCTCTCGTAATTTAAATAATCAAATCAAGATAGCCATTAAATCAAATTACTTTATCTAATTCCAGGGTGTCACCTCATATTTAAAATCAACTTGATTAACTTTAATTAATCAACTACCTTTTTACTCAATAAATCATATTAATAAAATTAATTATATTAATAATTTCAACATATTAATTTAAAATTAATAATACCTATTAATTTAAATTAATAATCAATACATTACAATATAACTAACCATTAATATATCAAATTAAACTTATGTATAAAATGTGTTAATTAATTTACATAAATTAAACATGATTATTAGCTAAATAATTTAACAAACCTTATATTTAATAAATTACAAACAATAAAACCTAAATTACTAATTTAAACATTAAAACAAAAATTAATTTAATTAATAGTGAAATGTATTTAAACTAATTTGAAATTTATTAATTTTTAAACGAAATAAAAATAACAAAGAAAACTTTTAAATTTAAAAAGTTTGTTTTACAAACTTTAATTCAAGTAATATGGGGGGGGGGGGGCGGGCCGGCGGGGGGGGNCCCACCCCCTGCCATGCGCAGCACAGCACAGTCCTTTTAAAAGGACTGTGGGGGGGCGGGGGAGGGGGCACATTGTCCTCCTCCCCATGTGCTTCAAAACCCGCGCGCTAAGGGTTGGTGGGGATGGGTCCCACCTCCCCTTTGCCAATTAGATTTTTTTAAAATTTTTTTCTCAATTTAAAACTTTTAAAACTACTTTTTTAAAATAGAGAATTTTGTTTGTATTTTTATTTTAAAAATCTGAAAATGGAAATTACCAAAAAGGAAGGGTATTTTTTTTTTCACCAGTCTGTGTCTGTGTAAAAACAGAGAGTTCATTTTTTTCCAAATGATTTAATTTTTTTCCACTGAATTACATAGAGCTAAATATTTATTTTCTTCACTATAGTTAGGACTATAGGTAGGGTTTAATTTTTTGATTTCTAGGAGATTTACAAGAGATCTAATCACGAAATTTTGACAGCATAAGGGTACTATGCTAAGAAATATTTTAACATAAAAATGATAGATTTAAGCTTCTCATAAACACCCGAAAATATTGAAACCATAACAAACCATAAATTTAATTTCCCCTATAGTTTAAACTATAGAAAGGATTAATTTTTCATTTTCTAAGAGATCTAGAGGGAATTTCTTCCCAAAATTTTGACAGCATAACCCTACGATGCTAAGAATACATAGAATGAAAGAAATTCAGATCTAGGGTTTTTATAAACACCCAAAAATTTATAAACAACAATAAGACATTTAAAAGCCAAAATAATGAACATGCACTTAATCAACATAGAAAACCTCATATCTTCAAAATTGACACCACACATGACAAATGAAACCTACCTTGATTCTAATGCTAGAAATGGAGGAATGTAGCTTGGAAGGTGGAAGCAATTCTGAAACCCTTCAAGCACAATTCGACTACAGATCTGGCTACTATGAAGATCCGAGCGCACACACAAGCAAGAAAAACCCAAAATCTTCAAAGCAACCAGAAACCACAACAATCCACAATCCTTCAAAAATTTCAAATCACCAAGAGCTCTCCAAATCCAAAAACCTGTTATGAGGAAAATGAGAGGAGAATTCTCCTAAACAGAATCAACTTCCCCTAATTGTGCAAACCCTCATGACAACTCCCCATCAATCCCTAAAATAACTCAACTTCAAATTGAAAGTAAATCCAAATTAAATAATTAAAATATTCTTTATTGCCACAACTCAACTTTGACTCCTAATTTCAAGTTGAGATATTTAAATTTGAAAATACTTTTTCAACACATTCATGCACATGTAATTAATAAAATATTAAATTAAATAGATTAAATATTTATGTCACAATATTACATGCAACCAAATATTTAATTATTTAATTAATCATATAAGCACATTTACTATAGTTTTCAATTAAATACTTAATTAAATCAAAATAATCAAATATTTCAATTTAATTAATTATTTAAAATAAACTTAGGATATAATTAAATAATTAATTCAACTATAATCCATTAAATCATTAAATATAGAAAAACACCCAAAATCCAATAAATCACCTGAAAGCATAAACAAGCAAAACACATACTCAGGGGAAAAGGGTATTCGAATTCTATCAACTAGACGAATCCGGATAGGGCAGTCAAACTGAAACTCATCCAACACTAGGTCAATAGGCTTAGGTTAGGGTTTTGGATCTGCATGTTACCTCCCCTCTTTACCATTGAGATGAATATTTATGGGCATGCTCACTTCTGTCGATTCAAGGAAGACGATGCCCTGTACCTACAATCCTGTCATCAAAAGAACATGCATGTACATGTAACATAATATCGCAAACAATGATAGGGTTCGGTCATACGTGTGGATCTCACAAAGCAAGTAACTACGCCTCCGTCCTCTACCACAACAACACATCAGCAAGTACATCAACATATAAAACAACCATACACATGCAAGTATGGGGTAAGTATGTAATAATATGAAATCAACATATAATAATCAACATGAAAACATCATCACATCTATTTATGCATATGATCAATCCATGACATCGTAATCAATAATCACCATCAACTGAAAGAATAATAGCTCTCAAGAAAAGTAGCCTAAAATAATTCGGCCAAATCAACTGAAACCAATGCCTAAAAGAGTACAACATCACAACTAAAAAGCAAAATATGAGTGGGTATTACAAGAGGTATTATTGGACTAACAATATATCTGAATATCTACAAGTTAAAGTTATATTATTGAACAGATCATTTACTGTATCATTTTAACCATTGATTCAGAAAATCTCTTGACCAAGTGGGATTTAACAGTCCTTATTGTATTGCGATACTCAAGAGTATCAAAAGGTTTTCTTGTTGACAGGATAGTGAGTGCTAGGTCAAAAGACAAATTGTTAGTTTTAAATCCTCTAACAAGGTTGCACTTAACAGTGTGTTTGTAACCTTTAACAGGGTTAGCTCTTCATTGAGCTCACTTGAGAAGAGTGAAAATATTTTTGGTTTGTTAGGGATTTTTCTTGCTGAACCTCAAAATGCTTGAATTCTATGTTTTAAATTTGTGACCCCCAATATTGAAATAACTGATTCAAGCAAGAGAAATGCCTAATTGATGAGGATATTAGATAACATCTGGGGGAACTATTACCTCCTCCTTATTTTTTGAGATCCACTAACTTAGGCAGGTATTACCTATGGATGATTACTTCAACTGACAGTATTTTTTAAGTGGATTATCTTCTTACTAACTTGTTGGATGCCTTTTAATGGATCAATAAGTAGATGAATATGCAAATGACTATGAATATCCTCATACAAAGCTTAATGAGCCAAACTAGTATTTTGACAATAGCAAATAGTAATGCAATAAGGATTCTCATCCTTCTTCCTTTTTTAGTTCTTATGAACTTCAGGAGGGATAACCTATTCGATTCTCTCTTAAAGGAATCAGTAGACTTGAATTGTAGACTCTATGAGTACAATTGCTTATGAATGTATGCTCTTTTATAAATGTAATGTAATTGAATAATTGCTCTTTAAATGCTGGATGATTGAACAATTAAAAGTAAAACTATAAACCAGTGCCTAATCCTATGGGCTAAAGAGTCAATATCTCGTATAAATCCATAATAAGGTGATTAATAGAATACTTTCAACAAAGATAAAATGCCTCATAGATTATGCTCTAGTTCTATAACTATCATCAAATTCTTAAAGTAATGCTAAGTTCTCTGGGGTCATTTGAAATAATCAATCCTTCCTTGAAGGAGCTCACAAATGACTGCACAATCACCTTGTGATCAGTATGTTTAAGTGCCTTACAAATAAACATACAAGAACTATAATAGTAATGAAAAGAGACAACCAAGATAAAGAACAGAGATTGCAATATATTGTATTAATGTCTTAATTCTTCAAATACATTTAGATAGGCAAAAAAGTACAGAGGCTTAGACACATTTTAGTAGTCTTCCTTGTAATTATATTCCATTATCATCCCAGACTTAAAAATGTTAAAATGAGTTCTATATATCAACTAAAACCATCTTGGAATCCTTAAGAAGTAAGGATGCTACAAGCTTCAGATGGTTTTAAGACCTAACCCTAAAAAATAGAAAAGACAAAATATAGGAAAGCACCAAGCAATGGATGGACATAATTGAAGAATAAGATCTGATTCACTCCTTGTCTTCTTGTGATCTTTGGTGCTTTTGTTTGTATATGTTCAGGATAGAATCTGATATTTGTAATGAGATCTAGTGACCTCCAATACAAGCTAACTTACACTAGTATTTATGATTGCTAACCTTCCTGTACTCAGAGAGAAGATGCCATGTGTCCTCCCATTCTTCATCCATGATGTCCAGGTCAATTGTGACATGATTTTTCTTCTTGGGCTTTATTAAGATGTCCCATGCTTTAACATCTTCCTCCTTTGGCCATTCAAAGCTCTGTATATTCTCCAACTGGGCCTTTTGTCTTTCCCACTTGGCATTGGTTATGCTCTTAACATCTATGATGAATTTATTTCAATCTGTTTCTACCTTAATTGCTTCATCCAGGATCTTATTAAATCTCTCCATATCGAGCTCTCCTTGATCAGAGACATAAACCTCTTTATTGGGCAGTACATTATCGAACTTTGAGCCACATACCCCTAGTGGCTTGATCTAATTGTCCTCTGATTTGATAGGAGGCACAAATTTGTTGTAGCTTGGCCCAAACATGTTCAACCTTGCCTCTATTTGATTAGCCTTTCCTTTAAAAAATGACAAGGTGGCTCCTATTTTCTCTATCTCAGTCCCAAGTTGGGTCACTATCTCTGGCAAGTTTGTCCTAAGTGGTTGCAAAGATGCCAACCTTTCAAAAAGTGTTTTTCTTCCAGACCATGTTGCATAATAAGTATTCAAAATTGAGATAAATATTTTCACCTCTACTTGTAGGCCTGGAAATTTTCCATAGGCTCCATATACCACATCAATCTTATCCTTTATAATATCTACCCTATGCTGCAAAATTGTTGTTAATGCACCCAAAATAAATTCATTGTGCTCCTTGACCTCTTGCTCTGTCTCTGTTGTAGTATCTTATGTATCCTCTATTTGGATCTCAGCATCCTGTACCTCTTTTGGCTCTGCAGGGGCAGCTTCTGGCATATCAAGAAGTTGTTGTGTAAGCTCTTCTATGAGCTTCTCTCATGCTTTAATTTTAATCAGACCCAACTCTCTATCCTTGACAATATCACTAGTTTCACTAGTGAGCTTCTTCAGTTTCTCATACATCAAGACTGCTTTGGCCTCATTCAGTTGAAAAAAGTGTGTGAGCACTTGGGAAATTTCCAAGTCTCATGTGTTCTGTACTGACCAGATAATCTTGTTGCCTTCCATTTTCTCCTGAATGTTTATTAGGGTTAGATTTTGATCTTTTGAAGCTAGGCTTCACATTGCTAAAGCCTGGGAATTTTGATTGTATCCAAATTCTCTGATCATGTCCCCAACCTGTGTTTCTAATGACAATTTTACATCAGGTTTCTTTCTAATCTAATCAATAATAAACATAGAGGCCAGATCCCACCCTTCTACTAGTAACATTCCACTGGCCTTGACCAGTTGTCTTTCCTCCTCAGGTGTAATTTTCTTTTATTCAGGATCATAATCATGCAATGTTTGTAGAGCCTCTGTGGTCACTGGATCACCACCTGCTAACTACAACTGTGCACCAACTTGTTGTTGTTTATTCTAGATGAGGAAGTCCTTGAATTCCTTTATTTTGATGAAATTTTCATCTTTTAGGAATTGATCCTGATATATCAGTCTCTCATCTGTGCATGTCCTAAGAGGTAACTCTACTTCCTCTTCTTCATCCTTTTGGAGCTTCTTTCCTTCTCTTATTTTCTTTCTCAACTAATGATCATATGCTCTATTTCCAGTAATGAGAGCACCAATTTTTTCTTTCTTTTTCTCTCTTTTGAGGTGGCTCCCTTGTTTCAACCACTTATCTTTTAGGTGGGGCCTCATTTATAACCTCAATTTCAAGGATCTCTATTAGGTCAATTTTATTCTCACCCTCAGTTGCTTGTGTTTCAGCAAATGCTGGGTTAATTGGAGGGGAGCTAGGCACTGATTATTCTTCATCACTATCTTCATCATACTCTGATGATGAGTGCCCCTTGTGGCCCTTCTGTGGCACTACAAGTGCATCTTCCAATTGGTTTCATAGGAGAGTGTGAGACTCTATCATGACATCTAGCCTCTTTAAATATGGAAAATCTGGGAAGAAACCCCCAAAAGTAATGCCTTTTCTCTTCACCTGTCTCTCTAGGTCCATTAATAATTGAATTTCTCAGCCCTCTTATCAACCTCCTCATCCTCCAATATATTCCTTATCAGGTCCTCTTCCATGCATTCCTTATGGTCCTTTGTGTATGGGATGGTAGGTGTCAGCAACTTTTTGGCACTCAAGATGAAGCCCTTTGTATCTATATATCTGTAAAGAGCCACATTCATCATGTAATGGCTCATCCAGTTGTTTACTGGGTCTAATTCCCTCTTTCCAATTGTGAAATTATAAATCTTGAACTGCCTTGGGGTAAATGTACCCTTCTTGTGAGGAGCAAGGTGTTCCTTATCTGTCAAAATCAGTTTCCTAACAAATTCCGTTGCTACAATCCTTGGTAGCACATGAAATGGAAAAACATGGGGTGGGTGGGTGTACCCCTACACTCTGATCAATGTGAAGTTCTTCTCATAGTAGAAGTCACCCTAGTTGTGATCTCCTAGCCATTTATCAAGATATTGGCATGGCCTTAATAGTTGTATCACCTTAACTGGTAGCCTTGTCTTGTTGACACCTAGGCACTTAAGAATTGGATACACTATCCAATTTTTAAAGGCACAAAACTCTTGTTCTCTTGAGGTGTAGTTCAACACTCTCAGCCAAAATTGAATGGGATTGGCCTGGTTTTGGTGAAACCTCTGAGGCCTTAAACACTGACAGTTCATGATAGGGAAGTTTTAGTATAAGATCAAATGCATTAAAATAGAGTAATGCATGAATCTGGGGTTGTCCTTCTTGTTCCTGTATATCAACAAATCCCTGATGCATTTGATCTATGATATATTGAATATAGTCATAGTTGGTACTAGTGTGAGGGATTTACATATCTAGGACCGTCATCAGGTTGTCTGAGGTAATTCTCTTTGGTCCTCCATCCTTTCCTAATACTCTACATAGTGCATAGGATATATACTTCATATAGAAGTTTCACGTCCTTGTAATAGTATGGGGCAGTCCCTAGAATGGGTGCAATGTAGTTCTTCATTCTCCATGGAACATGATGTTCCTGAATCAATTTGGAAGAAATTCCACTCTCTCTAGTATATCTACTCTTTAAACTCTTCAAGGTGATCTCAGTGGCCATGGGATGGTATACATTGAAATCTCTCATGAATGAATTTCTGTCTAGGGTAACTAGGGCTTTCCCGTTATCCCTCTTGATTGTTTTGGTCAAGGTATCATACCTACTGTCCATTTCTAGGATGAAATCAACATCTACGAAGATGTTTGGGACTATTAATTCAGCCAATCCACAGGTCCATGGGTTTGATATAGGCACAACTTCATCACTATTGTTATAAAAATAATTAAACAGGGAATAACTAGAGGATCGTGGGGTTTTAGCATCCCTAATGAAGCTCAAATCATCTATGAGGGTATCAACACTTACCTTTCTATTTTGGCTTGATCTAGGTAATAGGGATATGAATTATTCAGAGTAGTTTCACTTCCATTTCATATCATCGTCAGCATCATCACTTCTCCCACTGTTAGATGCTACACTCACTGTCTGACTCATCTTGTTCTGTTTCAATATATATTACCAATATTTAAACAAATCTCTTAAAAAACCTCACCACAAGCTATCAATTACTCTGTAAATTGAACTTCTGAGAACTGAAAAACACTACCAATCACAATTCCTTCTGAATTCTGAACCAGGAAATCACTTCCTTCAACACACACTGCTGGAGAACTCTACTTTTCTTGGAAAATGTTGATCTCTTAAAAAAATCTTAGCTCTGAAAAATTGGAAGCTGGTCAAAATAAAATGGCTACAAATACGCTTACTTATAACTGAGAATTCAATGCAGCTATCTCTTTGAAACTGGTAAACTTACAATTTAATCACTTTCACCATTAGTTTACATACTATGACATCAATTCTGGTTCTAGCCATGGCATTTCAAACTGACATGCAATCAATTATCAATGAGTGAATTTTTCTTATTAAAACCTTATAAAATTCAAAAAGAGATCAAAATCAAATCTGATTAGCTATCATTAATCACAACTCAGCTACTTTTCCATCTGGCATAAATCTCTGATATCCTATTGGCTAGAAACTATCCACCATGGCGCCGAAGAAAAGTCTCCTTTTTAACTCTAGTTCTGCTTCTCGCGACCTCACGACTGTGTAATCTCCTTGTCGCTGAATGTTCATTCTAACTGTGTTTTGTTACCGAGACTTAGTGACTGTCATTGGATCAATCTTCAGATCAAAGTTTATCTCCTTGTCGCTTGATGTTTTCACTTAACTCATGTTCTTATAGATACACCATGACTAAGCCATCTATTAACTGTTCTTTAACCTCAACTTACATCCGGAGACTTGGCAACTATTATATCTCTTTATCGTTGAACCAATCCTTTAACTTGTGGTTTATCTGGAGACCATGAGACAAATACCTTCTGTCTCCTTATCGTTATATGATTTTACATTTATGATTTCCATCTGGAGATAACGCGACCATCGTTGATCCTCTTTTTTCTGCATTGAACGGTTGTCGCCAAGTCTCTTGATCTTCAAGGAAAACCCTAATCTTTCACAAGACTTCACGATTGAATAACATGTGTCTCATCTTTCCCTTTGTCTTCTAATTGCCAGATCTATTTTGACTTTTCAAATTCTTACCATGACCTTGTGACTGCCATTGGATCTGACTTTCATCTTGTGGTTGTCACAAAGTCTCTTAATTCTTAACTTAACTCATGATCTCTTTCGCGACTAGTCGAAAACACTGTTACTTGAACTGACATCTAACTCAGGTTCATTCAAAGAATTAGCGACTGTTAAAACTTAGTGTCACTAGATAAATTTTAATTTGTGGGGTTTATCATGAGACAACCCGACCACCATTTGATTTAATCTGAGATGAACGGTCTGCGTTAAGTCTCCATATCCTTTGAAGCATATTCTTTTTATCAAGAGATAACGTGACCAATGCTTTTCGCTAAGTCTCTAGACTTAATGGAATATTCATTTTTCTTTATGAGACTAAGCGAAAACACAATAAGAACATGGTAATATCTTAGACTTAAGTTATGAAAAAGGTAACTTGAAAACAGAAACTCGATTGAGAATTTAGGGCTTTTTTACATTTTTGAATAAAAATAAACCTGCGACTTAGGGTTTTTGACATTTTTGACTAGGTTTAGGGCTAAAAACATTATTTGCAGAGTTTTATAAGTAATTTTAGACATGACTTCCAACCTTTTGAGCATAGGGATAACAGGAATCTTCAAAATTTTACAGGGCAGACTACAAACTAGAAATACAACCAACAGGGTTACCGGTCCCAAGTGGTTTTTCCCTTAACAGGGTTTCCACATTAAAATCTATGTGTCAAATGTGTATATGGTTCATTGCATTGATATTTTTCCTTACACATTATTGAAACTGGACTGGTTGAATAAGACTAAGTTTATTTACTACCATTCGGTAAATTCTAGAAAAGATAAATAACATATCTTATCAAGCAAGTTATATTTGATAAATTTGTTTATGGCATACATAATGATGGAATGAAAGACAACTAGAGGGTATTTTATTTGAGATATAAGTTTTGGTTGGATTTTTGGAATTATTTTTAAGGCCACTGATTCACCCCCCCCTCTCAGTTATTCTAACAATTGGTATCATAGCTTTGGTGCTTGGAAGAAGATTTTAAAGACTTAAGCTAAAGATCACAAGATGAGTAAAAGGGATGTGCCTAAGTTGAATAAGGACAACTTTGCATCATCGCAAAGTAGGATAAGACTTCATCTATCAGGTATTGGAAATGATGTCACAAAATACTTGGATACTGAATATGTTGCACCTACTGGACCTCTAACTGTTGATCAATTAAGAGAGAAACATGAACACAATTCTATGATGATAGAACTTGCTTCTTCACTATTTGATGTGGAATTTGAAGATGTGAAATCATGCACCTCTACAAATAAAATGTGGTAAAAACTCAAGCTAGTACATGGAGGAGACACCAATGTGCTGAGAGCTAAAGCTGAAAGCCTAAGAGGAAAGTTTGATGACCTAAGAATGAAATAATGAGAGAACATCACTCAGTACAGTAGCAAAATCAAAGAAGTTGTTAATACTGTCCGTGGAGTAGGAGGATTACTTGAGGAAGAAATAGTTGTAAGTAAAATTATGAGAACCGTACTACTTTTTTATGCAATTAGAGTATGTGCAATTCAAGAAATGAGAGCAGTAGAAAATAAAAATGTTACTCTTGATAGTTTGATTGGTAGACTTATTTCATTTGAGATGAACAACTATGACAACAGTGTCTTACCTACTATTGATTATGCATTCAAATCTTCTCTGAAAATAAGCAAATCTAGTCACAAACACACTATGAGAAATTATAGTGATAGTGATAGTGATGAACAAGAACTTGATGAACTTGAAGCAATAATGGCTAGAAGATTACATAGAAGTAGATGAAGATATAAAGGTAAATTACTATTGGTATGTTTTAATTGCAAAGAAATTGGACATTTTGGTGCTAGATGCCCTAACAAGAGAAAGGATGAAAGAAAATGACAGATCTTATGAAAAGGAGTATGATATAAGTGATGATTGAGACTACAGAAGAAACTGACACTCTGACAGAAGATATAACCTAGATTACAAGGACAAAGGAAAGAAGGCTTGTTACTTGGTTGAAAACAAAGCTGAAAATTATGACATTGATTCTGATTCTGATGTTGAGGTAGTATTTGTTGCTATGAAGGGTGATTCAGATGAAGAAGAAAGGTATGTTGAAACAAAACTCATATCTAAAGTTAGAAAAAATGATGTCTAGATTATTGATAGTGGTTGTACTTATCACATGACTGGAGATAAAGAAAAGTTTGAAACTTTTGAATATTATAATGGTGGATCAGTTAGGATGGGTAATGACTCACCTTGTCTAGTAGAAGGGAAAGGTACCATCATGTTGAATAATCTGATCAGATGTGAAAATACATATTGGGTGAAAGGAATTAACTATAATCTATTGATTATTTCATAGCTGAAAAACACAAGACACCAAGTTACATTTGAGAATAAAAAGGCAATGATCTATAATGAAAAAATAAAGTTGATCAGTACTGGTGAACAAACAAAAGGTAATCTATTCTATCTTGATGATATTGGAACCACTTGTTTATTGGATAGAAATGAAGATGTTTGGTTGTGGCATAAAAGGTTATGTCATGTGAAATTTGACAACATGGTTAAGATAAGTAAGAAAAGAAAAGTAAGAGGCTTACAGAGTATTTCAAAGCCCGACCATATTTTGTGCAAGAATTGTCAAATAGGAAAAATGAAAAAGTCTAGTTTCAAGAGCAAAACCTACACATATAATGCTATTATAGAGTTAGTCCATACTGACTTAAGTGGACCAATGAGAGCAAAGAGATATTATGGTGATAGATACTTTATTCTATTTATTGATGACTATTCTAGGATGATGATTGTTATGTTCTTAAAAGAGAAATCTGAAGCATTTAAGATGTTCAAATGGTATAAAGCTAAATTTGAAAAACAAAGTGGAAAGGAACTAAAATGTTTAAGATTAGATAGAGGAGGAGAATTTATTTATGATGAATTCATTAAATTTTATAATGATCATGGGATTACAAGATAGGTTTCTACACCGAGAACACCACAAAAAATGAGATTGTTGAAAGGAGGAATAGATCAATTGTTGATTGTGCCAGAATACTGATGATTGAAAAATCCATCACACAAACATTCTAGAGAGAAGCTGTAAGTATTGTTGTCTATACACTAAACCGAGTTCAATTGAAGAAAGACACAAATAAGACACCTTATAAGCTATGGTATGGATACACACCAAATGTGAGTTACTTTAGAATTTTTGGAAGTCAATGTTATATACTGAAAGATGATAGAAATGGGAAATTGAATCTAAAAGTGACGAAGGAATATTTATAGGATATTCTACTAAAAGTAAAGCTTATAAATGTCTAAACAAATCTTCTAACAAAATCATTGAAAGTGTAAATGTTAAAGTGGATGAATTTGCTGAGAAAAATGATGAGGAAAGCAGAAAGAAACCTGAATATTACAAAAAATTTGTATAAATTAAAGAACCTAATACCTTCCCCGAGAAAAATAAAAATGCAACCGAGCAATGGGATGCACACACAGATAATCAAGAAAATGCTCACAATGGTGAAATGAGTGATAATGAAAATCATAATGAAGATCAAAATGAAGATCAAAGATCTGAACTTGTACTTGCTAAATATGTCAGAAGACACTATCCACAGGACCAGATCATTGGAGACAAAAGAGATGGAATGAGAACAAGAAGTAAGTCTCTTAACACTAGATGTTTGATTTGTGATTTTGAGCCTAAATCTGTTAATGTTGCACTTGAGAATCAAGAATGGGTAAGTGCAATTAATGAAGAGATTGAACAAATTGAGAAGAATAAAACATGGACATTGGTACCTAGACCAAATAACAAAAATATCATTGGTACCAAATGGATATGTAGAAACAAACTCAATGAGAATGGAGAAGTCACAAGGAACAAATAAAGAATGGTATGCAAAGGGTATGCACAAGAAGAAGGTATTGATTATGGAGAAACCTTTGCACCTGTTGCTAGAATAGAAGGATTAAGAATTCTACTTGTTTATGTTGCTTTTAAAGGATTTAAAGTATACCAAATGGATGTTAAATCTACATTTCTGAATGAAATACTAGAAGAGGAGGTATACATTGAACAACCTGAAGGGTTTGTTGATCCTAACAAGAGGAACATGGTTTGTAGACTACACAAAGCCTTGTATGGATTAAAACAAGCACCGAGAGCATGGTATGAA
>MU226145.1:531086-593575 GCA_018584345.1 Thuja plicata
GATATTTGTTGATGATATCATATTTGGAGGTAATGATATGCTATGCAAGTCATTTGCTGATGAAATGAGAAAAGAATTTGAAATGTCAATGTTTGGAGAGATCAATTTTTTTCTTGGTCTACAGATTGTACAACAGGATGAAAGCATCTACACCACACAATCCAAATACATCAAACAAGTTCTGAAGATATTCAACATGGAGGACTCAAAACCAATTGGAAAACCTATGGAAACCATATGCAAATTGACAAAGGAAGACAAGAAAACCAAGGTAAATTAGACCTTATATAGATCTATGATTGGTAAACTAATGTATGTTGTACACACTAGACCAGATATAGAACACACAGTTGGTATAGTTTTAAGATTATCTGCTAATATTAAGGAATCACACATGACTTCTGTGAAAATAATTTTGAGATATCTGAAGCATACTAAAGACTATGGTTTGTGGTACAATAAAGAAGGAAAATTTGAGCTACAAGTCTATACTGATGCTGGTTGGGATGGAAACATAGATGATAGAAAGAGCACAACAAGAGGAGCATTATTTATGGGTGGTAGACTTGTCACATGGATAAGTAAAAACCAAGGATGTCTATCTCAATCAACTGCAGAAGTAGAATATGTAGCTGTTGTTGCAAATTTCTCTAACATTGCATGGATCAAGCAATTACTAAAAGGTATGAATAAGGAAATTCTTGACCCATTAATCATCTATTGTGATAATACTAGTGCTATAAACATTTCAAAGAACCCTATGATGCATGCTAAGACAAAACACATAGCTATTAAGTATCATTACTTGAGGGAAAAAGTACAAGAGAAAAAAATGATACTAGAATATGCACAATCTAAAGAACAACTAGCAGACATATTCACAAAACCATTGACAAAAGATACATTTGAGTACCTGAGGAATAGACTAGGGGTTTGACCCTTGTCTACTAGTCACTAAGATGACTTGGAGGCTACATTAGCCTACACATTATCAGAAGATTATTCATGTTGATGCAAGCTGAGATATGGACTGCAATGATATATCAGTACACTAAAGGTACTTATCTAAACCGCACACTAGAGATATTGTTGGCTACTACAGAGCTATAAATGTTTTTGGCATTGTTGTCAAAGGGAGAGAGATATTCAATGAAATGTCCATCAAAGTTAAAATATACATTAGAAAGAAGAACATTCAAAGGGAGAGAGATATTCAATGAAATAACCATCCATCAAAGGGGGAGAATTGGAGAGAGTTAAAACTACATATCTATCCATAAAAGGGAGAAGAGATTCTATAAGAAAGGGAGAGCACACAGCAGAATCAAATCTAAGCTAGAAGAGCTTACCAAGATTTAGATATTTGAATTAGTTACAAAACAATAAGTTTGGTATGTTATGGAATATTTCATAATGTGTTTCCATCAATGCCAAATGGATAGATTGATGAACTATAACTGATTGAATGCTTGAAGATGATAAGTTGATGATCACCGATATGCAAAAGTGAATGCAAGACATTAAATCAGTTAATGTATTGTATTTTCATTGATGCCAACTTGATATGGTTTGATTATTTAAACACATATCGATCATAACCTTGAAGAGTTGAAGAAACAAAGTTTATGTTATCGGTAAAACATAAAAAGTCTGTATACACCGAGTGACAGTAAACACCAACAAAAAATGCACACCAACAGACAGTGTATACTAAGCACCAAAGTAACTGAGAAAGTGTATACTGAACACCGTAGTAAAATGAAGTTGTTATCAAGCTAACTGGAGTTGATGAGCGAGAAGAACTGAAGTTTGAGAATGACAAAAATACTTAGCTAGCAAGAGCTATATTTAGAGATTGACTGATTGATTTCTTTATTCTTAATGATCAGTTAAACTAAAGCATGGAAGAGATTTAAAACATAGTTATCGTGGAGAGATCTACGGAATGAAACTAAAGTAGAGCTTTACTTGATAAAGCAAAGCATGGCGAGTTTTATGGATAAAGAAGTGATCTACAAAAAAAACAAGGAAGATTGAGTGGCTAATCATGTCTATATAAAGAGCCAAGGAATTCATTATGAAAGGAGAGGAATGTTGAATATGTTGTGGTGAATATTTATTTCTTCATGCAGATTTGATCATACCGGCTGAAGGACAGAGCCAAGGAATTATGCAGACACCGAGCAACAAAGGACAGAGCATTCATTGAGAAGAAGGAAGAAAGAAAGAAAGAAAAGGAATTGAAGTGAACATTGATCAGAGAGGTATTGGTGGACTAACAATAGATTTGAATATCTGCAAGTTAAAGTTGTATTATTGAACAAATAATTTATTGTATCATTTTAACCATTGATTCAAAAAATTTCTTAATCGAGTGGGATTTAACAGTCCTTATTGTATTGAGATACTCAAGAGTATCAAAAGGTTTTCTTGTTGAAAACATAGTGAGTGCTAGGTCAAAAGACAAATTGTTAGTTTTAAATCCTCTAACAAGGTCGCACTTAATAGTGTGTTTGTAACCTTTAACAAGGTTGGCTCTTTACCGAGCTCACTTTAGAAGAGTGAAAATATTTTGGGTTACAGGTCCCAAGTGATTTTTCCCTTAACATGGTTTCCACGTTAAAATCTATTTGTCAAATGTGTATATGGTTCATTTCATTGATGTTTTAATTTACACATGATTGAAACTGGATTGGTCGGTTAACACTAAGTTTATTTACTGCTATTCGGTAAAGTCTAGAAAAGATAAACAATATATCTTACCGAGCAGGTTATATTTGATAAATTTGTTTATGGCATACATCTTTATGGACTTAAAGATAACTAAAGGGTATTATATTTTATATATAAGTTTTGGTTGGATTTTTGGAATTATTTTTAAGGCCACTGATTCACCCCCCCCCTCAGTTATTCTAATAGGATCGACCATGGTGGTTCTGTAGGTTTGTAAAAATGCTACAAATCATCAATTTCTGCTATATAGAAGACACTGTATAGGCTGTCCTATTATGGAATGATTCTCAATCTCTCTCACTCACCATTGAATTTATATAACATAAAATGTTTCATCCATATAAGTCAAACTATCTATGGATAGCTACAACTATATTTGATAGAGTTGAGATCACTTTAGAAGTTGTGATTTAATAAAAAAATAACATGAACAATAAATCAAACATGAATGCAAAATTTAAAGACATCATTGAGTTAGACCTTACCTGAAGATGAAAATGGAATGCATAAAATTATGGCTTAAGATTTCATTTAAGATTACATATGCCAGAGAATAATGTAATGATTCTTCCTTGAGTGTAATAATGCTTTCAAAGAAACACTCAATAGATTTATAAATAAATATTTCAGAGACCTTTGGGAGAAAATAGCCTAATGAGGTAAGTTCTAAAATGATGAAATTATTTTTCCATTAGTATGCAAAGAAAACCATAGCTGACACCTACACTGAAAGATGGGATAAGAGGAAACCAACTGAATAGTTTAAAGTGTAAACCGGAGACACAATGCAAAGTGAAAACCGAAATTGCTAAGTGGAACCCGATAGGAGCAACCCGACAGTAGAACCCAAAAAGAAAATAAAAATGCAAACCGACGAGCGGAAAAGAGAGGAACCCGATAGAGCAAGGGAACCTAACCATCAGACTTTCTATGCAAACCGAGCATCAGACACCAAAAGTTAGTTACATCCTGAGAAATGTGGATCGACTGACTTCCACGTCAGATAAAACACTTGTGTTTTATATTTAGAGCTTTAATTTGTTTTTAAATCCATTTATTGCAGAGAAAGAAATGTAATTGTTTTAATCAGTCTAACTAATTAAAACATACAAACTAGGGATCAAGGTCAAGTTGTTAAACTTTGATCATAGAGTTAGTTTTGTAATACGTGAAACTAAATTAGGTTAATTTATCTTATAAATAGATGTTGTAATCATTCATTACCATGGATGAAAGGATGAATGTAGCCAACGAGCACATCTATGGATCAAACTAAGAGTTTCAAGAAGCAAAAGATGAAATCGGTTATCAAGAACCAAGAACAGAGGCTACCGAGAAACAAAGGTATTATTGAATCACAATAGGTGATACATTTATACATGTAATCTTGAATGGATCTGTAATCAACAATAGTAGATTGCATACACTCAGGTCAATGAGTAATTTTCTTCCATTCTAACAAGTGAAGCAAAGTGTAAAAATCCTTTTAAGGAAGGTGGATTTAACAATCCTATTGTAAATCTCTTAACCAAGTGTACACTAAACAATGTTGCTAAAGCTCTTAACAGAGTACACTTTAACAGGTATCCATAGATACTCCTAACATGGTAGATAATCAGAAGTGATCAAATTGTAAGCCTTAACCGGCCCCTTCCAATCTGCAGATAGTGAAGATTTTTGTGGGTGCCATCCCAACCGTAGTTTTTACCTTCTTACAGTGGTTTTCTGCATTATCATATCTTGTGTTATGAGTCAATTAATTTCATGAATGTTTCTATGAATGTATACATGTTTGTTAAAGTTAAATAATTGATAACTTACACAAAGATAGTTTAGAATAGATGGTTGGAAATGCAATTGATTACACAATGGATAAAGGTTAAGAGAGAAAAGTTTTAGAGGTATTGATTCACCCCTCCCCTCTCAGTACACACTTCCTAATATTTCCAACAATTGGTATCAGAGAAAAATCTCTTATTTGTAAATCTTAAAGACTAAAGAGAAAAGATCATACAATGGAGAAGTACAGACTTGAAAAGAGTATTGAGAATCAGAAGCTAGAAATTTAGATCTTCTATGAGCAGTATAAATAAGCTAGAATCAATATGAGACAACTGTTGGGTGAAAGAAAGATTATGGCATCTCGCTGTAATGAAATAGATTACCATGAGAAAGAAATACCAGATTTCTTTGAGTCATCAGGATCTACAACTAGCAAGGCATCAAACACAACAGAGGAAAGCATCACAAGCTTAAATGAAATCAATCAACATCTGGCTGGACAAGTGAAATATCTGCAAATTGGTCAAGAGACACAGATAGTAAGAATGATTGATGTCATGAACAATGATAGACAAGCTGAGCAAGAGAGAACACTAGCTATTGATGATAGAAGGAAGATTACTGAAAAGCTACAAGAGAAAGAGTCAGAAATACAAAGGCTAACAGAACATCATCATGAGATTACAAATCAAATTATTTTTATGAGTCAAGAGGAAAAAAAATGAATATAGAACTCATTGAGAGAATAGAATCTATTAGTGAGCTAAGGGAAGAAAATGAAAAGTTGAAACAAGAAATAAGAATTCAACAACATAATGAAATTATTAAGAGAGCTGAAGAAAGCAATAAAAGAATGGATGATTTTCTTGATGGGCAACAAAGAGTCAACAACAACACCGGTCTAGGCTATACCGAGAATGGAGAATCACCCAATCAAGATGATCCAAAGAATTTCTTTGCAAATCCAAGACCAAGAAAGATGACATGCAATCACTATGGAAAGCAAGGCCACACATCAAATATATGCAGGAGCAAAATGAAAGGTATTCCTAAAACCACATCTTCATTCATAGGATTTTGTTATAAATGTAACAAGAAAGGACATAAAGAATATGAATGTAAATCCGAGATGAAACAATAAAAAAAGGAAACCTACATGGAAAAATACTGTCCTACTTGCAAAATGCATGGGCGCACAACTCTTGAATGCTGGAAAAAGAAAACGCAAGCATGGAAGCCTAAAGGTCAAGAAATTTCCTATCAATCGAAAAGAGTCAGTAACCAGTATGTATGGGATTACAATACATGGAAAAGCTGCACAACATGTTGAAAATTTGGTCACATTGCTACAAATTGTATGAGACAGTGGACAAGAAAGTCTAGAAGCTGGACTAACCCCGAAATGACATGTCTACACTGTCATAAAGTTGGTCATCTCAAGAAAGACTGCAGAGACCGAATGACAGAGACCAGCACCTTCCCTAATGGAAATACCATTGAAGAAATCCAGAAGATGAGAAATAAAATGTGGAGGAAAGATACTAACACTGATGAAGCTGGACCGAGAAATGCAATTGGTAACATTGTGTCCAATGGATCTGGTGACATCACCACCCTCACCTAAGCAGAACAAGTAAGTATGGAATTGCATTATACCCAATTCATATTTTACATCAGTTCCATAATATATTGATGAAATGCCAAATTAGCATAAGTAAAGATGCATCATGGTATTACTTATTATGAATCTATGAATTCAATATCATTGGTTAAGACATATAGAAAAGAATTGGTGAACCTTCAAAGACTAAGTTGTTAAATGCTTACCAAAACCCGTCGGTCATCACAAAGGTGGCAGTGCTGATTTTGTTATACATCAAAATCTGTCGGTAAACAATATAAGTCATCAGGGACCTTGAAATCACATCATCACCAAAATAGTTAATGTGTCAACCGACAATTCTGTCTTCACACACCAAAGAGCCATTGAGCATTTATGACATGACCTAGGGAAAAATGGTCTATAAATAGACGATGATGGAGCTCAATTTTACATGATGAATCAAGCAGTGAAAAAGAGTGAAACAAAGAGTGAAAGGTGATTCATTTGCAGAGCACTCCAAATTTGAATCTCTGCACTCCTACAGATCTAGAACTGTCACAAAGACAGAAGTAAGTAACAAGAAAAACCAAGAACTTTGTTTTATCATTTTCAAAAACCCTAAATCTAAAAATGATGGCAAAAAATTCAATAACGTCTAAAATGAAAAGTGCCAAGTATAGAAAAATCAAACTGATCAAAAACAACACTTGTGAGAAACATGAACAAAAGTTCTCAGCAAAGTTAAGAGAATATAAAGTTCTAGAGGGAAGGCTAATAGAACTTGAAAGGGAAAGCAATAAAAAATGGAGTAAGATACTCAACATACCCTTTAAGGAGGCAAGCCCTAACAAAGATTTACCTCAGACTGATGAAAATCAAAGAAATGACACTTAGGCTACTCCAGAGCATATACTAATCAATGATGCAGAAGATGTCACAACAACTAAGCTAGACAAGGAAGAAAACAAGAACATGGATGTGGAAGATGAAACATGGCTAGATACAACTGTGGACAATACATTTATTGACATAACCGATGACCCTGCCGATGAAATTAAGGCAGATGAGGATGTTACTATTGGCGCAGATCAACCAAAGGAACAAGATACATCTATTGACACAACACAAGTAGACACACCAGGACAGATTCCATTATTGATACATGCTATCAATATAATCTCAGAAAAGGAGAAGTCACCTAACAAAGATTCAAGCATTCCCGAGGATGCAAGGGATCTGAGTCTGATCCACAACATCGATGACCAGAATGTCATCGGAGACACTCAAAATGTAACTGATACTGACAAGGTTGCAAAAGGATATTCAAAGCAAACAAATGGAGACAATAATGAAAAGGTTGCATAGAAAAAGCAAGATGAATTACATAAGGATACAGATGAAGGAGCTAAAATAAAAGATGGCACTCCTGAGGAAACTGAAAAGGTTTCTGCAGATAATGTCAAGGTTGATGTGGAGACGTCCACTCAAAACTAACAAGCGGACACCGAGGCACAACAAAAAAAAGGGACAACACCCCCAATCACTTCATCCAGCACATCAGACCAAGCTGAGAAGCTGGCTATGGTTCTACATTCAAGTGCATCTCAGAAGAAGAAGAAGACCAAGAAGACTAAGTTGGAAGTCACTTTAGATGAGATAATTGAGATACCTAAGTGTGACCCAACTACATTAGATTATGAATCACTAAAATAATATGGTGAGATATGCCAAAGGAAGGCACATGAGAAGCTAAGAAAGGAGCACAAAGACTTCATGGTACTAGAGACAACTAGGGACATCTTGAATCAGATTGTACCCGATGTTGATGTTGATCATAATACACCTATCCTTGATCAAATAACCACTCTCATCGAGGCTATCACAACGCAAAATGTTGATGCAGAAAAGGCAATTGAGGAGAGAGAAGAGCAGAAATACCAGTATAAACTTATTGAAAAGATGAGCCAAGAAGTGGCAGAGAACAAGGTAAAGCTTTCAAAGTTAGCAAGTGAATTAGATCCAATAATTTCTAAAGCTATTTCCTTGGTACAACAATTGTGCACACTTGATAAATTCACTAAGGAAAATAGTGATAAAATAGCAAATTTATATTTCGATCTAGCTACAAGTGCTAAAGGCTTAACCATCGATGACAAAGAAATAAAGTTGCATTATGAGAAAATTGTTGAGATCAAATGGTTAAGACAGGAACTATGGGAAGCAGAATCACAATTTAGGGAAGAGGTTACTGAGCTTCGGGCTCAACTTCTACCAAGTCTTACACTGTTTCAATAGCATATCAGTTTAGCAAGGCAACTGATAGCCACCCCCGAGATGTTTGTAGCAGACAACATCTACGATATACATGCAAGGATCAAACTCGAGCACATGGCTCTAGATCACCTGAAGGAAAAATGGGAGAAGATGATGGAGGACATGAAGTCCTCACACTCTCATATTTTTGATAAGCTATAGGTATACACCTTTTCCCTTACTATCAAAAAAGGAGGAAATTAATGATATGTATAGTATAACTTAAAGAGGGAAACTATACAGTACAAAGATAACAAAAAAAGGGGAAAATAATGATATGATATGATATATACAACACAAGGTGAAAAGGAACCGAGTATCATGTACATACACTTATACTATACCAACATATGCATAGGGGGAGTCATGAAATGACTAAGGAATATATATGGTGTGCATGCTAAACACTTTGTTAGTATTTTACACATATCATTTTTTGATACTAATGTCAAAGGGGGAGATTGATGACATTATTTTTCCATTAGCATGCAAAGATAAACATCGGTGACTCCTACATGGAAAGACATGATAAGAGCAAACTGACAGTTGAGTTCAAAGTGTAAACCGAAGACACAATGCAAAGTGAAAACCGAAATTGCTAAGTGGAACCCGGCATGAGAAACCCGGTAGTAGAACCTGACAAGAAAATCACAATGCAAACTGACGAGCAGAAAAGAGAGGAACCTGACAGAGCAAGGGAACCCGACCAATAGACTTTCTATGCAAACTGAGCATCAGACACCGAAATTCAGTTACATCTCAAGAAATGTGGATCTGACTTCCATGTCAGATAAAACACTTGTGTTTTATATTTAGAGCGTTAATTTGTTTTTAAATCCATTTCTTGCGGAGAAAGCAATGTAATTGTAATAGTTTTAATCAATCTAACTGATTAAAAACATGAAAACTAGGGATCAAGGTCAAGTTGTAAACCTTTGATCATAGAGTTAGTTTTGTAATACGTGAAACTACATTAGGTCAATTTATCTTATAAATAGATGTTGTAATCATTCATTACCATGGATGAAAGGTTGAATGCAACCAATGAGAACATCTATGGACCATATTAAGAGTTTCAAGAAGCAGAACAACAAAAGATGAAATTGGTTATCAAGAACCAAGAACATAGGCTACCGAGCAACATAGGTATTTTTCAATCACAATAGGTGATACATTTATACATGTAATCTTGAATGGATCTGTAATCAGCAATAGTAGATTGCATACACTTAGTTCAATGAGTAATTTTCTTACATTCTAACAAGTGAAGCAAAGTGTAAAAATCCTTTCAAGGAAGGTGGATTTAACAAAGTGATCAGCTTTGTCTATCTTCTGATCTTCTGTACAAGGTTTCGGGACCTTTCAAATCCTGCTTTTACTTATTCAAAACAATCCTATTGTAAATCTCTTAACCGAGTGCACACTAAACATTGTTTCTAAATCTCTTAACAGAGTAGACTTTAACAGGTCTCCACATATACTCCTAACAGGGTAGATCATCAGAAGTGATCAAATTGTAAGCCTTAACGACCCCTTCCAATATGCAGATAGTGAAGATTTTTTTGGGTGCCATCCCCACCGCAGTTTTTACAGAGGTTTTCTGTGTTATCATATGTTGTGTTATGAGTCAATTACTTTCATGAATATTTCTATGAATGTATACATTTTTGTTAAAGTTAAAGAATTGATATAACTGACACAAAGATAGTTTAGAACAAATGGTTGGCAATACAATTGATTACACAATAGATAAAGGTTAAAAGAGAAAAAAGTTTTAGAGGTACTGATTCACCCCTCCACTCTCAGTACACACTTCCCATTATTTCCAACACTAAAATTCGTACTCCTAGTCTTTGAAATGGAGTGTATTAAGAATCTCTTTATCGTTGTATATTGTTGACACTTAAACATTTGATAGAATTTTGTTTAATTTATAGCTCGTTTGAAAATATTAAAATACAAAGTGAAGAAAAGATCAATTATGTTATGTATACAATTGTAGCTAATGCCAAGCAGTGCTTACTTTTCTTTCATCTTTGGTTTGCTGAGATTTCTATCACCAAGTGATTACTCTATGTAGACTACCAAGGTTTATTGCTGAACTAGACCATTAGTGAACTATGTCTATACAGTCACGTTGCCAACCAAGGTATCCAATAGCTATATTCAATGGATTAGGTATCCAAGGCAACTATCATGTCCCCCTCCTAGCTGTTTGGACAACCATTATTAAAAAGTTGTTTTTCTAACACATGATAAAATATTTATTAATAATTTGTTTTGAAAATAAAATATAAATAAATAATAATAAGTATAAAATTAAATAAAGTTAATTTAAATTTGCATTTATGTGAGGTTCCAAAATTTGGGACCCTAGAGGAATTGATATGATTTTGTATTTTTTTCCAAGATGGTATATTTGGAATACAAAGTCTAATAGACATGGTCAAGATGAAACCTTTGGCCTTATCCTGTTTGTGAATTTTTTTACTACAAAGTTTAATTTGGTAGCTTAAATAAGAGTTTGATTTTCATTGGTCACCATTGCTAGGTTTAAACTTCAAGTCTAAATACCAAGAAGAAGAGCTTATCAAATTGCTGGGGCAAATGGGGGGAGTATTAAATCGTTGTTCCTGGAGATCTACAATAGATTTCTCAGTCGTAGGTATATTTCCAAGAACGTCTAGGGCTACAAAGCCACTAGACCTTGTTATAGGCCTATTTCCAAGCATATTTAAGAAACCAATTCCCAAAATTATCTATGAGAAATCCACCCCATGCTTGAAGCAAATGACTTGATTGCTTGGGATACTTGTAGTCTATCCAATTGTAAAATGACTTTCCCTAATACACAATGTATCTGTGAAGACTATTTTTTCTCAATTCAAGAAAAAATAATAGCTTCGTATAGAACTTGCTAATTGCTTGTTTTTCTATGCTTGTACAATATAAAAAGCATTAGGTCTTTGTTCTTTATATAGTCCCTATTTCATTTTATGTCTAAATGTCAACATAAATGCTTCATGATAGGAATCAACGTCCCCTCTTCTAATTTGTTGAATTGTTTTATTGCTAATGCAAAGATGTACACATCAAACATTTCCTCACAAAGCCTTCAAAGCTAATTTCTTTTAAATCTTTTTGTCATTTTTTGCATTAGGGGGGACTCGAGCTGTAGCACACCTCTTATTATTATTATTTTTTTAGCTTTTTGCATTAGGGGTACTCCAGCTGTAGCACACCTCTTATTATTATTATTTTTTTAGCTTTTGACTTGTGATCCCAATATCAACTCTTATATGAAAAGAATTGAAAATTTGTATATTCTCTCCATTGAGAAAAAAAGGTTAAAGCATGAATAACTTTAATTTTAAAAAAGAAAAAGTACTAAAAAAAAAAAAAAAGAAGAAGAAGAAGAAAGGAGCACAATATTCACTTAAAAAAGAAAAAGTACTCCAAAAAAAAAATAAAAAGAGCACAATATTCACAAAAAAAGAAACCGGGGATAAAAATCACCAAAAATAAAAATAAAAAGAAAGGAATAAAAGAAAAAAAAAGAATTTATAGCTTCGGTTTCACGCGCCCCCTGTTTCTCGTTTCTTCAATGTACTCAAATTCCTCTGCATCTGGTTTTTCATAAACTCCTCAAATTCCTCAAGAATAAAGCCAAAAGTAAAGCAATTCATTAATATTCTTTGCTTTATTTTAAAGCATTTCAGTGCCTATTCGTAAATTTCTGTAAATTCTGATCTCACTTTTTATTCCTGAAGCGGTGCTGTCAAAAAATTTCTTTTCCCGAAGCGTTGTAGTTGAAAATTTTAGTAAATCGAAGTTGAAGCCTGCAATACTCTCTCTGCCATGCAATAATACTGCAGAAGAAGCATTTACATTCCGATTTTCGTAAATTCCTGTAAATTCTTTGCTTTATTTTATAGCATTGATTTTCTTTGCAATAATATTCTTTGCTTCATTTTAAAGCATTTACATACCGATTTTCTTAAATTCCTGTAAATTCTGATCTCATATACTCTATTCTGAAACGGTGCTCCCGAAAATTTTCTTTTTCTGATGCGTTGCAGTTGAAAATTTTCATTTGCTGATGCGTTGCAGTTAAAATTTTTCTCTATTCGAAGTTGAAACCTATAATATTCTTTGTGCCGTGCAATAATACTGCAGAAGAAGCAAATATGGCTTACGTTCCACCGCACAGGAGAGTACAGTCGTCGTCTAAGCCTGAAACCCCTGTCAACAGACTGTATAAATACCCTGCGGCGGACGATGGTGTATGGTCTACCGTTTTTATGTGGTTTTCTGTTGACGAAAATGTCAATCCGCCGGCTAATGTGCAGATTGAGTTCAAACCCTTCCCGTGCAGATCGTTTCCACGATTCTAGACAGAGAGCTTTACACTATTTCTGTAAACCCTCATCCTATGGACGGTAATAACCTTCAAACCTTTGAATAATTGCATTTTACTTGTATTCGAGTATGCGTTCAGAATTATAGATTTTCTTTGTTTCTTCTTTTCAAGGATTTTGCAGTTTTGAAGTTTATGCTGAAACACAGGCCTCTCTCTTGAGTTCAACAATATGAGAATTGATTCTTTTTCACTTTTATAATATGGATAAGTATCTAGGTATTTTTGTATAGGGGTTACATTATGATATTTTAATAGAATTCAATTTAGTTTTTTTTATAGTTAATTTGATTGATTTATATTTCATGAATAGTGAGTTTCATGAACTTTTTTCTTATAGGCATAAATTATATAATACTCATTGTATCTGGTTGATATTCATTAGGGTGGAGCATCACCACTTCTTTGAGATTACCTCAATATTTTTCCAACTCAAGTGTGCTTAACCATAAAGCTTCACCCAAGATCAAGCCACATAGCTTGCTATCCTATTTACAAAATCTTAGATGAAGTATTGTGTCTTATGAGCAAAACTCCATAATGAATGATTCATTATATAGCCTCCTTAGCTCATCCATTAACAAGTAGTAGACATTTTTTATGATATTTTTTTTACTATGGTATTTTATCAAGATTCAGTTGTATAGTTTTTTACTCAAACTTATGGACCCATATTTCATTAGTAGTGTTTCACACAAACCCATCTCGATGGAGTGTAAATTGTCTACTTATCACTTATTGTATCTAGGTGATGCTCATAGGGTGAAGCATCAAGATTTCTCCAGAGATCACCCATCCCAATACTACTCCAACTTAAGTGTGTTAAATGATAGATTCTACCCCATATCAATCTAATTTAACTTGCTACCCCATAATTGTGAAACCTTTAACAAGTATTATACCTTAAGAATAATTTATCATACAACCCTTTAGCTCATCGACTGACAAGTAAAATGTTTTTTTTTTGTTGTTGTGTGTTAAATTATGTTATTTTATTAGGACTCAAATATTGTTTTAGTCAAAATTGTTGACCCATATTTCTTGTGTCATGATTTGAACACTTAAACCCAGCCCTCATGAGCATGAACGATCCACTTGACACTCATTCCATATTGGTGAGTCAATAAAGCTTAATCATCAAGACTTCTTGGGAACCCTATCATCCGTGTTTTACTCTTACTCGAGCACAATTAACCATGAAGTTTCTCCAAGATCAAGTCTATTTAACTTGCTACCTTATTTTCAAAACCTTCAACAAGTCTTGTGCTTTATGTACCCTTCTTTATATGGCCACTTTAGTTCATCCATTCACAAAGAGGTTTTTATTTTAGTGTGTCAATTTTTGATATTTTATTAATATTTACTACAATTTTTTTGTTAAGAAAAATATTTATTGATCAGCTAGAGATGTAGAGAATAGAAACCAATCTAAGAGGGTTGTAATAAATACAATAAATCCTCTATCTCATGGTGGAAAGAAATTAACTTGGAGCGTTCTCTATCAAAAGCCAAAGACTAGGCATTAAATTTATTAGGAAGATTTATTATACTTCTATTCAAGTAAACTCTAACTTTAGCAAAATCTTGAGTAAAAGTTTGCTTTCATTAACTTTTTTATCACTAAAAAAAATTATAGGTTGAGGAATGTAGTGCCAATATAGTTGTTTACAAAAATAGAATATTTCTAGTTTGAATCAGTAGAAGCTTGAATTAGATGGATTTGACCATCTATGTGTTTGAGAAGAATTTCATGATTAACCTAGAGTTCTCGTAAATTGGTAGATTCTTAAAAATTTCTTTAATTGCCAAGAATAGGTCAAGCTTACATCCCATCAATTCAACAATATTGTTAAAATCTAAAACTATGCTCATGCAAAATTCCAATATTTTTGTGTTCATTCTAGTCTAGAGAGAACCACTGCCACTAGTGATACCTAAGTTATCTTTAAAAGCACCCTCATAGAAAAGAGTTAGATAGTTATGGGAGATGGAAGGGGTCCTACAAACGGGAGTACTGAAAAAATCAAAGAAATTCCATCTTCACAGGAGACTAAGTTTATCTCTAGAGAGGATGTTTAGGTTCCATTTTACTTTGAAGAAAGCTTTAGAATTTTCAATCATGGTATGTTAGATTTCTTGATTGTGTAATGGTGGAAAAATGGGCTCACTAGTTTAAGCATGCCAACTAGGAACTAGACTTATAAATTACATTAAGGAGAGTGGATCCATTTGGATCAACCTCAAATATGATTGAAAAGGATTGAGCACAAGGTGAATTCAACACTCCTTGATTGAGTTGAAAATGACTATGAAAATATGTACATTGAATGTGAGGGTTAAGGATAAAAGGTGAAAAATGGATAGTGTAAACAGATGATTATAGAGAAATGATCATGGAACTTGATTTGGAAAGAACATGCATAGAGGAACTTGTCATATAAAATTTGAGCTAAAAGTAGGTGGTCAATGTCGCCTTGGGCACCCTTGTCCTACAAGGTGAATTTATGAGCACCAAACTAAATTTGGGACCTTGGGACCTTGTAGCTACTTCTTGCCAAATCTCATCCTAAACTAGAAGGTCAGTGACACTCCAAGCACCCTTGACCAGGTCAATGACACCCCAAGCACCCTTGACCAAGTGTTTTCTGATAAATTTTTGAGTGGAGCTATGTCTCTATTTCCTTAGCACTTTTTTTTTTTTGTCTTTGGTCTCTATTGGAAGCCTTTAACTAAATTTGAATTTGCACACAAGAGGAGAAAACTGGTGTTGGGGTTGTATAGGGGTTTTCCTTAGTCAAATCTTGGGCCATGACTCAACCCTACAATAATGATGAATTGAAATAGAAAACCTGAATTGCAGTGCTTGAATGGAAATTCTTACTTGAAATTATAATACCTCTAATTGATGATGCAATGTTCTAGGGACGCGTC
Source organism: Thuja plicata (assembly GCA_018584345.1). NCBI lineage: Eukaryota > Viridiplantae > Streptophyta > Pinopsida > Cupressales > Cupressaceae > Thuja > Thuja plicata. Next base: position 546,866 of record MU226145.1, read on the forward strand.
CTCCATATGTTGATGCAATAACATGATAAATCATCATGAAATCATAGTTGAAACATTATTTAAGATGCCTTGATGTAGCCTGTTTTCTTGAATAATATCTTCTCCTCAAGAATGATTATTTCTCTTGAAGTGTTGTGATGATGTGATATGATGTAGAAATAGATTAGGAGGGGTGTCTTACATAGGGATATCAAAGTAATATTACCTTTTTCCAACTTAGAATCATCATATTTTTGCATCAAGGATAGTTTCAGAAAGGGCAAGACAGACGTAATATCCTTCCAAAATTTAATACAAAAGCATCAATCAATGGTGCTTGGGGTGTCATTGATCCGACTAAATTGGCCCAAATTTTTAGGGATGCAAGATAATAGGGTCTACATCCCCAAATTTCATTTTTATGGAAAGATATAATTCTTAAGTCTAGGAAATGTGTCTTGATATTTTAAATGGGGTAGGATTTATAATAAATTGATATGATAACAGATAAAGAGCAAACTTATAATTAAGGGCCGAAATAATAAAGTCTTGATGTAATAAAGTAGAATATGACTCATATATTAATTTAAATCAATAAAGGTCCTAATTGCAAATAGGAATGATAAATACTAAAATGAGTGTTAGGAGAGTGAAATTGAAAACCCTAATTAAAGGTGTACAATTTGAGATTCTACATTTAGCCCCCACTTTAGCAAATTATGATCTTACGATCATACTCACAGTAAAGTAGAAATGAAGGATAGAGAATTTGAGAGTAGGAAAAGCTAGGGATAGGATAACAATGAGGCATGATCAAGCCCCCAAACCGAGGATCTTATCAATCCATTCAAGTAAACTCCAAATATACACAAAGCAAACTATGTTAGCATTAAAACAAAAAGTTCCAAGTCAACTAGTCAAAGGGACAATCAAAACATATCAACTACTAACATCATTCTCAACATGTTATTTCAAGAGCACAAGTGGACTTATAGAAAGAGAAAGGACATACACCAATTGAAGAGAGAAGAGACCATGATTGAACACTAGAAAAGTGTGTTATACTATGGGTTCACAGTAGAGATAGATAAAAAGGAACATGGATTACATAGGCTATCAAGTTGTGTTATGCTAGGTGATCCATGAAGGGTAAGATAAGTCAAATGTTCTAGAAAGTTGTGTTATGCTATTCAAACCATCCTGAGATATGATGCAAATGATAACTAAAAATAAATTATTTGTAAGGAAAAAATGTGGTGCAAGGAGAGTCAAATGGTCTAGCACGTTACGTTATTTTAGTCAAACCATCCTAACATTTGGTGCAAGGAGAGTCAAATGGTGTAACAAGTTCTGTTATGCTAGTCAAATCATCATAATAAATTGGTGCTCGTAGATTCAAATGGTCTACCAAGTTGTGTTATACTAGTCAACTCATCTTGAAAATTTTGAATAAGGATAACCAAATAAAGCACAATGTCTGTAAGGAAGTCTTGCAACATTTGAATAAGGATAACCAAATAAAGCATGTTGTTCATAAGGATATCCTACACCATAAGAAACAAGGAGGTCACATATATGCCCCTCCTCCCCACAAGGATAAACACTTTCATCACCAAGGAGATATTCGTTTAAGAAACAATGTACATGCAATCTGAGCCAAAGAGAGCATAACTCTTTTGAGGCAAGGAAGAGATAGTTGTAAAAAGATATTTTACAAGTGTAAAGGGATCCTTTTGAGTGATTCTTGAGTAAACAAGGAAGAGATCTTTTCCTAAAGATTTCCACCTCCAAAAATAGAGGATATTTTTAATAAAAATGACATTTTTGAAAGGAGAAGGAGACTAAGAATACACACCTTCCCTATTTCTATAAAAAGTGGATTCTTAGTGAAGTATTACACATGGTTTATCACCAAGGAGACATCATTTATTAAAAAAATGTATCATTTCAACCAATGAATAGGTCCTAACCAAGGAACACATGTATTCACATGAAAGATACTTCAATACAAGAAAGGACATCAAGTTATGAAAGATGCAACTCATCAAAGGAAATTTGAATCGTTAGAAAGAAGAAATGATGGGAAAACTAATTTTGTCCCCTAAGCATAGAGACAAGGATGATTAAGCTATTATGTTGCTCACCGAGTATGATTGCACTTGAAATTATTCTACCATGAATGACGAAGAGCCCCCATAAGATAAGCTACCAATGTCACATAGTGAGGAGCAACATAATAGGAACTTAGATGTTATTTACAATGATCATGACCAATCTAATACTCATTATGACCTGTTACTTCAATAATATCATAATCAATGAACTGCTGAATTTTAATATGCAAAGCCTGATAATCATTAGTGGAGTATTCATGGAGTTGATACATACAGAAAAGAGAATTCTCAAGATCTTGTCTATGTTTCTTTCTTTGGTTGGTCGAGTAATAAATTTGGCATGAAGAAGGTCAGACAAAATGCTATCCTATTGTAATTTAAAGTGGGAAGTAGAAGACATATATGCATTAGTAAATGAGGGAGGGGATATCGACAAAGGAGAAGCTTAGCCTCAACACTTTGCTGCACACATCCAAAACCATTTCCATTGTATTCATGTTTAGAAAGGATTTTGAAACCATTTTCCTAATGTTTTTCTAAATCAATCTTATGATTTAAAATATCAAGAAGAGAATATTCACTCTTAGGTTGAATTGGATTGATGTTTAAAGAGGCCCAAGCAATATCCAAGCATGTATTAGTATAAGAAGTTTGAGTTTTGATTTTAGGGACTCTGTATTTGGTATGAAAGGAAAGTGTGAAGTCTAATGATCACAAATCATACTCTAAAAGTAAATCTTTAAGTGAAGGAGTAGCTTTAGTAGGAGATGGTGCATTTTTTGTATTGGAGAAAGAATTGAACAAACCGAAGAAGATTGAGATTGTATATGTATGTTCTTGTCAACTTTCAAAGTGTGAACCTTATATTTGTTGATAAATTTGATATTATGATAAAGAGTAGAAGAGACTACTTACACAGCATGAATTCTTGAGGTATACCTAAAAGAAGATTATATGTGATAGTATTGGGCACGACATGTATAAGAGTGAGCATAATTGCAGGTCCTATTTCAATAGGCATTGTGATTTTACCTAACGACGACTTACCAACATTATCAAAGACACAAATAAGAGAAGTATCCATTATTTAATGCAACAAATCAATGCTACATGGATTAAGAGCTAAGCCATTATCAACTAGAGTATCTCTTATAGAATAACCATTGATAAGGAAAAAAATCACGAGGGGATCGTATTGGTATTAAAATTCCAAAGAAGATAACTCATCTTGGTGGAACCCAATTTTTTCCTTTGGTTCTTGCATGCAAACAAGAAAAAATGCTACCTCATTTGACTTAGCAGGATGTGATGTAACTAGTTTTTCTAAGGCTTCTTGGAGCACCCCATGGTATTTAGGTGAAGTCTTAATCAAGTCCCAAAAGGAGATCTTAAGTAAAGTATCATGAGTTTTATCAAGAAGATTATACTCCTTACCAACATGTTATGAAGGATGAGAGGTTGAAGGATTTTTGTTATGTGTGTGAGCTACTGTATGGTAATTGGGTTGTCTAGCACCTTTTATGACAATCAATGGTTTTTTTTGAGGTTTAGGGACATATTGACGAAGGTGGAAATTTCTTTTGAACATATCATGGCCAAAGATATGAAGGGCATTGACTTGATTAGGTTCTTTGTTCTCCAAGTTGTCATTGTATAAGGGAGAGCGTCAAGAAAATAGCTAATGATATCATCCTCTTCTTCCAAGGTAACCTCATGAGTAGAAAAAATGATGCAAGAGCATCCATGGTGTAAGAACAATCTTGCATCACCCAAAAATATTGTCTAGTTTTTCAATAAGGGTTATCTTTGGACAAGGTTACTATTTTTTTAGCAAGTTTACTATTTTTAGTAAGTTGTTCATTTGAGCTCGAAATGTTCCAATTGCTTCCCCGGGGTTCATTTTGGATTTATAAGCCCATCGGTGAAGTTTCATGGCAAGATCAAGTCTGGTTTTGAAGATATTGAATTTTCTATTTTGGCGGGGTGGTACAAAAACTTTGAACTCTGTTTCGAAGGCCTTAGAGGCTTTGAAAGGGGGTCAAACTTTGATCGTTTGGCACTTCTATAGTCATGGGATGTAGAGCGCTTCGTGGGATTTCCAAAATGGGGTTTGACTCAGGGGTTCACATGTTATGGTTTTCGGAAGTTGGTTCATCAAGACTCAAGTTTCAATACAAAAGGAAGAGGGAGAAATCACTTAAGGTGGGAAATTGAACCGCTGGGCACCAAAATGGGAAAAGTTCACTTTCTAGAATCTTCTAAGTAGGTTAATTGTGCTACCTATATAGAGCTGAAGGGGGATTTTAGTGTTTAGTTCCAAAGGTGTGGATTGTGGCTTTGTCTTGCAGATTATTGTAATGAAAATGCCCATGTGGTTGTAGCTTGCTACTTTTCTAAATATTGTAATATCATTTCATTGAATATAATAGAAAGAAAGTGTTTGTGTTCTTTCAATTTTCTATTTATTTCCCTGTTGTGTTGTGTGTGTGTTTGGTTGAATAAGGGGAGTACCCTTCATCAAAAAAATTTAGGAGAGGGATTAGCAATAATTATCAATGCTTCATCTCTAGAGAATATGTCATTTAGGTGTAATGAAGGTACAATATGATTAAGATTTTTTTTATAATATCATCCTCTTTCTCTATTATATCCTCATAGGGGAGACACATTTTAGGAGAAGGATCATAGTCATTCTCAAGGTCTCTTCCCTAGGAGGGAGATCTTTGAAAGAAGTGTTGATGATCTCTTCTTGCACCAAAATGTCCTCATGGATAGGAGGGTCTTTAGGAGAGGGATAAAGTGATATAAAGGAAGCCATGCCACTATCATCTCTATGAAATACATGTATCATGAAACTAATCTAATTGAAAACACAATGAAATCTTTTTTTCCAATGAAAACATGTACTAAATGCATCAAATAAGTGATAACAATGTGCAATTTTTTTTTTTTTTTGTCTTTTTTTTTTTTATAAATTCAAGTAGATGAATGCATCTAAATCTGATAATTTCATGCAAAAATCAGATCTGAAATTAAAAATCAGTTTTATGCAAGATTTACGATGTGTCAAGTTCACCAAAATGTAATGGAGGAAAAATGGGTTTACTAGTTTAAGCATGGCAACTAGGATCTAGACTTATTTCCCTTAATTACATTAAGGAGAGTGGATCCATTTGGCTCAACCTAAGAAATATGATTGAAAAGGATTGAGAACAAGGTGAATTCAACACTCCTTGATTGAGTTGAAAATAAGTGTTGAAAGATGTGCACTAAATGTGAGGATTAGGGCTACAAGGTGCATAGTTGACAATAGAAAGTGTAGACATGTGATTGTAGAATAGATAATCATAGAACCAACTCAGATCTAGAAAGAGGATGCATAGAGAAACCTATCACATAAATCTAAGATGAAACTAGGTGGTCAATGTTTCCTTGGGTGCCATTATCTTGTAGGGTGAATTTCTATACACCAAACTAAATCTAAGACCTTGGGAGCTTGTAACTGCTTCCTACCAAATATCGGCCTAAAGTAGATGGTCAATGGCACCTTAGGTGTCCTTGACCTAGTCATTGAAACCCCAAACACCCTTGACTAGCTACTCTTTTGGAGTGGAGTTCCTTCTCTGTGTCCTGAGCACTTTTCTGTGTTTGGTCTATGTTGGAAGCCTATAACTAAACCTGAATTTGCACACAAGAGGAGAAAATTGATGTTTGGGGCTGTAGAGGGGTTTTCCTTAGTCAAACCTTTGGTGGGACTCAACTCTACAATGATGATGAATTGAAAAATTTGAGTGGAAATGCTTAATTGAAATGATTATACCTTTAATTGATGATGCAATTTTCTTTGGATAACTCATTCATGTGTTAATGTAGTAACATGATAAATCATCATAAAATCCATAATAAAATCATAATTGAAACACAATTAAAGATGCCTTGATGTAGCTTGCTACTCCGTGAATCATTTTTTCGTTTGAAGAATGATAATTTCTCTTGAAGTGTTGTGATGATGTGATATGATGTAGAAATAGATTAGGCGGGATGACTTATATATGGAATTCAAAGTAAAATCACCTTTAGTCCAACTTAGAATTATCATATTTTTACAGTAGGGATAATTTTGGAAAGGGCGAGATTGACATTATATCCTCCCAAAATTTTGGCCAAAAAGCACCGATCAATGGTGTCTAGGGCACCATTGACCCAACTAAATTGGCAAGATAATAGGGTCTACTGTGTCTTAAATTTTTATATGGAAAGATATAATGTTTAAGTGAGGGAAAGTGTCTTGAGATTTTAAATGGGGTAGGATTTATAATAAATAAAAATGATAAAAAGTAAAAGGGCACACCTAGAATCAAGGGCCTAAACAATAAATTGTTCATTTAATAAACTAGAATAGGACTTATAATATTATTTTAAATCAATAAAGATCCTATAATGCAGTTAGGAATGGAAAATACTAATGAGTGTTAGGAGAGTGTGAAATTAGACACCCTAATTAAAGGTGTACAATTTATAATGCTACAAAATCTTTCTTTTGGGATAGCTTTATCATCAAAAACTGTTTTGTTCTTGTCCAACCAAAGACTCCACATTTATAAAAAATAATAGAAGAATTTAATATTTAATGAGAGGTTTACTTATTAAAGAGTTATTGTAGTACTTGTTTTGTTTCGAGGTGCAAGTATTCAAATTTAATCTATTTTTGAAACATGCATCAAAGAAAAGGGCAACAAAGATCCAAACTACGGATCCGTTGTAGAAATTAAAAAAAATAGAGATGATATTGGGGTTCACTACCCTTGGAGCATCTTGTTAGAGCTTATAGGTAGCTTTATTGAAGTCGAGAATCTCTAAAGTGATTTTTTTGTGTAGGAGAGAGCTACAACACAAGAGAAAAACCAAAGAAAAATTATGCAATGTAATGCACCCTTCTAAATTTTCTTTATTTTCTTTAAGAATAATAAACCCCAACTTATAATAATAGTTGCGAAATTAATTATAAGTTTAAATTTAACTTAGAATTTGTAGTCTTAACAATTATAAAATAATTCATATTTAAAGCTTGTAATGTACCTTGGAAAATATAGAGTTTATTATTTTAACTCTATTGTAATTATTCTCTAATATATAGTGATCTCTCACTTTTAAATGCCTTTGAAGTATTTCTAATATTTTCCTAAGAGGTTTTCATCCACCAACTTGGATATAGAAATTAAAGAAGGTTCATCTTCAAGTTAGCCAATCTTTGGTTCATAATAATAAAATAATGTCTTGATCAATTGATGTCCTTACTCTTTAATTTTTTTTCTTTATATGCATTTTTTATTTGATTGACCCGACTCTTTATTTCATGCCCTTTGACTCTTTTATTTACTTAATTAAATTTTTTAAATCATATTATTTATTGCATGATCTCTCCATTTTGTGGTGATAATTGAATTCTTTATTATGGGGATAGGTATCTATATTTTCTCAGCAACTAGTCAAAGATTATTTTTTACCAAGGGTATTGCAAGTTGCAATGAAAGAAAAATGGTGAAATGGGGATGGGATGAGTGTTCACTAGGATGATCAAACAAGGTAGGAAACATCACATCCCAAATTTCATCTTTCATTCATTACATTGGAAAGGGAAAGAACACACTAGGCTCAAGATGGACTCGAGCATTGAACAGGTGTAAGGTTTTCTTCCTTCTGCTAATGAGTAGGATTGATTGATTGAATTTGGAATAAGAAAAGGAAGAAAATAAGATGCAAAGAGGACAAATTTGAGTATGCAGATAGCAAATGGACAGATATGAAAATTATAGAACCAGATTTGAGAAGCAGATAGGGACACATTCCTATATCATAAGTCACAACCAATTTCACGTATCATGGATGTCGTGGATAGACAAGGGTTGCTAGAGTCATCCCTATCGATGAAAGTCTCCCTTCTTTTTCCTAATTCTAATGTTGGACCCTAGGATTTGGGATAGATGAATCTGGATATGAAGCTTTCTTACATATCACCTTCACACATAAAATAAGGAAATTGTTGGGAGAAAGGGGTTTGCCTCAATTAAACCCTCTTTTAATAATTAACATTAAAATTTAAATAAAATTGCATAAAGGAAAAAAGTGTGTTGTTAGTAGCAAAGACTTGATAAATGTTATACCTTCACAAATGTTGGATGATTAATGAAGATACTTGAAAGTTGTCTTAATGTAGTCTTGACCTTGGATCTAGCATGGGGAGAACACGAATGCCTTCACACATGCTAGTATCTAGACATTACTCCATATATTCTATTCTTGATGCTTGAATTGACTTGATTTCTCCTAATTGCTTGAATGCTTGATTTGATAGCTTGCCTCTCGATTATCAATTCATGGATTGGATTTCTTTTAAATGCATGGATCCCAAGATGAGGGAGTGAGCTTTGCATTTATAACTCTCCAAGCTATTTTGGGGATCAATAGTTGAATTAGGCCGACTTTGAATTTAGAAGCCTGCTTAAAGTCACAATATTGAACTCCAATTAAAATATAGGCCTAAGTTAGTGTGACAAGGGCGGCTTCCAATATTGGGTCACAATATTTACAACCCGCTTTGCCTAGGTCACCCTTGTTGAGGCAAAAATGGCTCAAATTATAATCAAGGGTCAATTTTAAGACAATGATTCTAAAAATGTGTGCCAAATTGGGGCATAATCAAGCATAAAAGGGATGGAAGCCTTGGACACTAAAATAAGGACGAATTAAGGACCACAATTGTAAGTGCTTACAATTTAGGATGATACATTTAGCCCCCACTTTAGCAAGAGTATGAACTTGATTCATACTCAAGGTAAAGTAGATCAAAGAAGAGAACCTACTATAGGTCATACAAAGAAAGAGATAGGGGTGCACAATATGGAATTGATAGTCTAGCAAGCTGCGTTATACTAGTCAACCCATCCAAAGGATAACCAAGCAAAGAATTATCCACAAGGAAATTAGTCATAGGAGTATTAGGCCTAAGGAAAGCATTGTCTCAAAAGGAATTCACTAACTAAATAATGCACATGGGTAAATAGTGCACAAGGGCATAAAATGATAATACCAAGGAAAGCATTGTCTCCTTAAGAAATCCACAAAGGATATTACTAAGAAAAAGGTAAGGTTTTCCAAGTAATCCATAAAACATTGATCGATATGGCGTGTGCATTATGTATAAAAAAGAGCAAAGTGTATGTCCCCACCTTAAAGAAATTATATATTCGTTAACAAGAGAAATAACTTTAAGATAGGATACACTCGAAATACAAGCACATCTCCATTATGACTTGCCCCTAGATGAAGAAGAATCAAGAGAAATGAAGCACATGACAAAGAGAGCACAAAAGGGATCTACTAACTCTGGCGTCAGTGTGATCATATGATAGCTAATGTGTATCAATAATTATGAAAAAATGAATTGACATCATCCCACAAAGGTATTATAACTACGAGCACAATGGTAGAAGGTTACATAAGAGATATGAACACAAGTCTTTTTGGGTCAACATTGCAGAGATAAAAAAAAGAATGATGGTTGCTACTAGTTTACATCATCCCCAAGCAAACAACACAAAGACACATTTACGATAATATCACATGCATGACATAACAATTATATGACCTATAGAATAATTGAGATAGAAATAGAGGAATGTTACGAAAGGTTCAATCCCTTGTCACCTTGTGCCAATAAAGCAACCAGGTTCATCTAAAGAAATCTAAATAGATTATATAACAAGTATCACATCATAAGAGAAGCATAGTATGCACAAGAAAACACACAAAAGAATCTTCCATACAAGAGGAGCTAGTCAAGCATTTCACCCGCCCCCTCCCCCATCTCAACTATCATTTCTAGGGAAGGTGGGAAACATGAAAGAGGAACAACATTCACCACAATAGATGAAGCCACAATGAGATCCAAACAAGGACCATGCTCTAATGATGAATCACTTTTTTTTTCACAAGGAGCTAGGGATAAAATTTGTGAAATCTTGCAGATAATTCATGATTTATTTCAATAACCTCATACATGTCATTAGAATCATTAGTATCAACATCATTTACATCATTAACATTGTTATCATCATCAAGAGTATCTTCTTCATCTATATTGATAACAATAGGATCTTCAATAGGTAAAGAGCAATCATCATGTCTAGACAATTTAATTTTATTTAGATTAATTTCCTTCCTTGGACTACACATAGTTTGGTAAAAGGGAATCAAAGAATTACGAGGTGTCTTAGGAGAGGAAATGGTTTGGGAAGATAGATCAAGTGCCCTGGCATGGGGTCTATGATAGTGGTCACGATCACATTGGTTGTGTTTTGTTTTGTTTGATATTTGTGATGGTTTAGGATCAATCAACATCAGTTCCTTTTCATATTTAGGATGAAGAATATAAGGAACCTCACTTGGTTGAGAGATAGAGGGTGAAAAACACATTAGACATAGGATGTGGAATAGAAGTATAGGTAGGAGGAATTGGAGGAGTGGGAAGGAGTCCAGGTCTAGGACAAAGAGATGGGACATCCTTGGGAATGATAAGTTCATAAATCTTATGGGCTATGAATTTTTGATAGGACAAGAAGAGATGACCTTGGTGAGATTGTATTGGTTGCAACATGGTAGGCCAAAATAATTCAACGTCAAAGTTCATAGGACTCGCTAAAGGCTGATAAAGACTATGGTTGATTGTGATGATTTCTTCATTATGGAGAAATTTAAAACAATTATGGATAGGAGAGATAATATCTTTCATAGCAATGAGCCAAGGAAGGGCAAGTCTCACTTGGAATTGATTGAAAGATGGGATGACAAAAAGGTGACCTGTAAGCATTTTTTACCAACTTTAATAAGAAGAGTGATGGAGCCATGGGTAGGACAAATAAAACCATTAAAATTATTAATCATAACATTCAACATGAAATTAGGATCAATAAGAACTCCCTGAGAGAAATTGTCATTAATCTTCATGAAAATACAAAGAGGACCATCATGTGCCTTAATAGTCTCTTTAGGATCAAATGCAATGCAAAGCTCAAGTTTAGGTTTGGGTTTAGGATGAGATTGACAACATTATTGGCCACACTACATGTATTATTAGAATTCATAGTAGTAGGTTTGTGAGACACAAAAATATTGATGGGAGAAGGTAATGTGGTAGACTCAACATTATTTGTAGAATGAAAAGGTAAATGATAAGTGTATATTTACAAGTTTTGGTTAGGGGGTGCAATGGATTTATTTCCTTTATCATTCACACCATCAATATTTATGTTGTTGGATCCAATAATATTTTGGATAATGTTCTTCAAATGGAAGCACTTCTCAGTAGCATGGCTATGTTGACGATGGTATTGCCAAAAGGCTTTGGGATAATGGGAAGCTATAAATGGTTTGGAATGATCAATTGGTTTGATGGGCGGGAGTTTCAAAACATTAGCATTAAGACACTTCAACGTAACATTATGCAAATATATAGAAAGAGAAGTAAAAGTATGAGATGGTCTAAACACATATGATAAAGGAGTCACACTTGACACCGCAACTGCCACTTGTGCATCAATGTTGTTGAAATAGTTATTAATCTTGATTAAACCTTTGTTGGGTTTATGGAACTTTTGGGTTGATTTTTGAGAGGTATCACTCTTATCAATAGGAGCCATTGGAGTGGATGACTCAAACTAGCTCACTTGAAGGTGATAATTATGAAGCACTACACACAATTGGGTAAAAGAGGTAAATTTAGAAACAAATATCTTATCTCTAAATTAGAAATAAAAATACATTAAACATCCATATTAGGGATAGGATAAGAAATTTGAGCATGAAAATGTTAGAATTTACCAATCAATCACTTTATCCTTAACACCTTGCTTACAATGAATCAAATCAATTAAATAAATTTGAGGACAATATTATTTTGAAACTATTGAATGAAAGCATTAACAAGTTTTTGAAAATAATCAATAGAATAAGGAGGCAAACAACAATACCATTGTAAGGTCTTATCTCTAAATGTTCTAGTAATGACTGCTGTCAAAAGAATTATGAGATATCTAAAGAATATCGAGGACTATGGCCTATGGTATAAAAGAGAAGGAAAATTTGAGCTTCAAGTCTATACAGATGTTGACTGATTTGGAAACCTAGATGACCAGAAGAACACAATAAGAGGAGAATTCTTTATGGGTAACAGACTTGTCACATGGATTAGTAAGAAGCAAGGATGCATCTTACAATCTACTGCAGAAGCAAAATATGTGGCTGCTGCTGCAAACTGCTCAAACATTGCATAGATCAAACAATTATTGGAAGGTATGAATGTGAAAATTCTTAAACCAGTGATTATCTATTGTGATAATACAAGTGCAATAAACATCTCAAAGAATCCAGTCATGCATGCTAATACAAAGGATATTGCTATCAAGTATCATTACTTGAGAGAACAAGTGCAAGAGAAAGAGGTAATGCTGGAATATGTTCAATCCAAGGAACAATTAGCAGACATATTCACAAAGCCATTTCCTAAAGACACATTTGAGTACCTGAGCAAGAGACTAGGGGTCCTACCCTTGTCTATTGGTCACTAAGCTAACTAGGAGGTTGCATCAGCCTGCACACAACCAGAAGATCATTCATGTTGATGCAAGAAAAGAGATGGATTGCAAAGATACATCTGTACACAGAAAGGTACTTATTTGCACAAAACACTAGACATATTGTTGGCTAATAAAGAGCTATATTACTGATGAAAAGGGAAATTCAAGGAATATATTTAGAAAAGGAGAAAAGACTTTGGCATTGCTGTTAAAGGGAGAGATGACTTAAGGAAGAGAGTATATCCATATCAAATATCTACTTGATCATCCAAAGGGAGAGATGACTTAAGGGAGACATAAGAAATATATATTGTTGTCAAAGGAAAAAGAGATATTCATCAGTGAGAGAGAACATCAGAGAAAGATTAAAAGAAACACTCATCTAAGGAAGAGAAGATTCTACAACAAAGGGAGAGACAAAATCAGATGTTGCTACATCCATCCAAAGAAGGGAATGAAGATTGAAGAAATTACTCTGCAAGAATCAAATCTAAGCTAGAAGAGCTTACCGAGAGTAAGACATTTGTATTGGTTATAAAACAATAAGTTTGGTAAAGTTTTATGAACTACAAATGATATATTTCATAATGTATTAGTAGTATGTAGTGTGTTTCCATCAATGCCAAAGGGAGAGATTGCTGAACTATAACTGATTGAATGCTTGAAGTTGTTAAGTTGATGATCACCGAGATGTAGAAAGTTAATGCAAGACATTAAATCAGTTAATGTATTGTATTATCATTGATGTCAACTTGATATAATCTAATTGGTCATATTCACATTCTCAAAGACTTCAAAGAACCAAAGGAATAATGGTTATGTTATTAGTAATGCATTAAAGTTCAGTATACACAAAGTGACAACAAACACCAATGGATAGAGAACCCCGAGAGAAGAGTCACAGTGATACCCGAGCAAGAAACCTGAGCAAGCACTACCGATGGAACCAAAGTGATAACCGAGCAGAACTGAAAGTCATAGTGTTGCCCAACAGAAAGACAAACCTGATGGAAAGACATGCCCGAGGACAACTGAAGTCAAGACTGAGCAAACAAGGAGTTAAACATCAATCAAAACTGAAGTTCAGAAATGACAAAAGACTTAGTTGGCAAGAGCTAAACATATAGCTAACTAGTTGATTACATTGTTTTCATAAAAAATTTAAAAGCTATAGATAAGAGATTTTTAAATATAGCTTTATTCCAGTTGTCAAGGAGAAATGTGCGGGATAAACTAAAGCAAGCTTTAAAGAAAGAATGGTGAGATTTCCGGATCACGTCAAGAACAAGAAATACAAAGACCTAGAAACGGTGAAATCATGTCTATAAGAGAGACAAGCTAATTCATTATGAATTGGTGGGTGAATAGAGAAGAAGATGCTGAAGAGAATACTGGTGAAGGAAAAGACTTCATACAGTCCTAATCAATCAAGATAAAGAACAGAGCTAATATTTCTGCGGACACTGAGAAACATAGAAACAACATCACCGACCATAAATAAGTGGAGAAAAGGAATAGAAGGGAACTTTGATCAGAAAGGGTTGGATCTTCACCGAGCTCACTTCAGAAGAGTGAAAATTTTGGGTTACCAGTCCCAAGTGGTTTTTCCCCTAATAGGGTTTCCACATTAAAAAATTCATGTGTCAAATGTGTATATGGTTCATTGCTTTAATGTTTTGCTTTACACATTACTAAAACAAGATGATTGGTAAACACTAAGTCATTTTCTGTATTTTGGTAAATACTACACTACTATTCGGTAAAGCTTAAAGTATAAGGATAAACAGTAAACTACGAGCAATAGTTATTTGACAAGATTATTTAAAGGCATACAGCTTGTAGGACTGAAGATAACTAGAGGTTTATATTTGAGATATAAATTTTTGGCTGGTTTATTGGATTAACTTTTGAGGCCACTGATTCACCCCCCCTCTCAGTTATTCTAATAGGATCTCCATTAAAAAAAGATCAAAATCACAAAAATCCTAAAACATCAAGAATTCAACAAAAATAGTTTTTTGCATGGTCCATACAGGGTTGAAAAATCACTCAAAGTCCTATTTATGCACCTTGCCTACTTTATTACTAAAGTTCCTATTTTTTTGTCTTAAAAAATATGCTACATGAATGCAAGCAACTCTCACAAAATCTGGATAATAACCAAATTGACTTGAGAAAGCATGGTCAACCAATTGATGTAGGAAACTCTCACCAATCACTTAAAAATACTAAATAACCCTTGAGTGTGGCTCTTGAGGTAAAAATGCATTTTGTTCCAGTTGTCACAAAATGCATGTTGTTCCATTTCTACCAATATAGGAGCCCACCTGATAAAGGAGAAAAATGACATAGTTCACCACCATATTTAGTAAATAAATGTGAATAGAAAAAAAATATTTTTAAAAGGCATTGGTTAATGTATCTCATACCGGGTGTTCGGTGTACATTGTGAAGACAAGAACATGTAAAAAACTTAGTTTTTCTTGGTATTTTTACAACTCAACCTCTTTTTACCCACCATTACCTTGCAAGAGGAACTACCACATCCCAAAAACATTTATGATATTAATTGCAAGACAAATCTACAGTTGACTACTAAAAATTAAAGGAACCATGTTAAGCCATTTTTCTTCGTGCACTTTATCATTAGGTATTGAAATTCCAGTTCATCAAAATCATATGACGAGTATAATCTTCTAATTACTACTACATATTGAAGAATTTGAATGGCTTGCACCCTTACTGATCATGGATGCAAGCACTTGGAGCCCTGCATATTTAACATCCCAAGAGAACTCAGTCCTGCCATGAATAGATAGTTTGTAATGCAATTACGCCCTAAGACCAGAGTAAAACCACACTGTTCTCATATCCCTCAAATTTAAGCTTTTTCTTCCTCCACATGATCCATATCTCACAAAAATAAAAAGAAAAAGAATACTCACCTTTCCATATAGTACATTTGGCTCGGGATGATCTTTTAAGAGATAATCAGTGCCCCATTGGATGACCTCCATAGAATACCCCAACTTTCCATTTTTAGCCAATTTTTTTCCATACTCTATCATACTCTATGAGAGCATGGTGATAGTGTGTGCCATTGGAAGTCCAAATTTCACATTGTCACGTGCATCATAGTATCCTCCAACCAAATCAACCTACTCACATTGCATGCTTTTAAATTAACAACCTCTATAATTCATAATGCATTTAAATGAACAAACTGTATAAGTCATATTGATTTTCCAATATTCCCACTAGCATTAATATTGATGTACACAAAAAGCACAAAAAAAATTTAGGTCACAATTGCTAGTTTGGAAAGTGAAGCAACATTAAACTAGGGCTAAGTGATATTACTGAACCCATTAGCTAATCCATCTCTAAGTCCATAATCATCTCTTTAGGTAGCTCTCTAGGTAATGAGAAGCTTTCCAGATGCTTGTGTTTTTGGATAAATAAATGAAGTTTTGGGAAATATTTATGGTTAGACCTTGAATTAGAGTCCAGGTGTAAAAGGCTTGATCGTGAAACTTTGATACAAACTAATATAGTAATTCAACATAACTAAGGATGTAGAATGAAATATGGGTAACAGTGAGGACATAACAACAAATTTGAAGTCAATTTCCAAACAATTTTGAGGCCAATTGTGGGCCCAATACAATAAAGATAAACATTTATTTAATTCCAATGATGACAACATGGCCTATGAGGGCTAAGTAGTGAAGTCATGAAGTCATGAGGGCTACTAGGCTTGATTGTCATAACAGAGGGTTTGTTACTATTTTGGTGCCAGTGAATATTATGATTAGTTTGGTGTCTAAGAGAGAGTGATTGAGATTTCTTGGATAACCTATCAAGTGCATTTGGGACCCTAGATAAGAAACAACCTAATTGAGCTCCACTTTGTTTCAAGAATAGTTTAATATTCTCTACTAAATAGGGCCAACCACGTTAAGGTAGAAGCTCATTTGGCCCCACCGCCCTAACATCACTATAAATTCCCCATTAACATCTAACAATTCATTCGTTCTTTCATTCCTTAATAAAATGTAACATTCATTAACACATAAGAATATCAGGATACGTAAACTAAAAAATACATAAGAGACAACATGAACATTATGCAGTCACTATAATCACATCCATCATAAGCATCACTTATGAATTAAAAACATTAAAAGGTACATCACTTATACATAATGAATAAACTATGTAACCTTATAAGTCAAATATATCTCTATCAAGAAATCAATATTAAATAGATAAAGGAAAAATCACATAACTCTAAATTTCATCATCATCATCATCATCATCATCATCATCATCATCATCATCATCATCATCATCAGTATCATCATCATCGTCATCATCTTCTTGTTCTTCTTCATGCAAATTTGCGTCAGGAACTTCATTGAGTACTTTTTGATTGTGATCATCATCTACGTCATCTTCTACTTCTTTGGTATCTTCTTCTTTCATCGCATTATACTTTATCGGCCTTCCTCTCAGATCATGTCTAACAAAAAATAACCAACCAGGTTTATGTGGAACCTCTATGTAAAATACCTGTTCACATTGGCTTGGAAGAATATAGGGATTGTTGGTGCTCAAATTAATAGATTGGATTTCCTATGGACATGCCAATCCAATGTGGGAAACCTAAATGATTTGGTCAACTAACAAGATTCAACCAAGGTAATGTTGAACCTTCTGCAATTCTAGCTTTGCATAACCAAGGCTGGTAGGCCTATACCTTAAACTTATCCTTCAAGTCTTAAGGCTTTTTATAGTAGATAGAACACACCTAAAATCCTCTCTCTCAAGTATGGAAAAGGCACTTGAAAGAAATCCAACTGAAAGAAATATATCATAAACTGAAAAACTGAAATACTTTGAGATTGTGTGAATGCTTAGTAAATATGTATAAATTGAAATGGATAGATGGATAGGATATCAAAAAACTTAAACAATAAATTGAATAACCACAATCCAATAAATGATTAGATCAGTGCCTTATTCTATTACGATCAATAGAGTAAAAATCATCCCAACCTTATGTACAACCTCAGAGATAGTTTGCAAGAAACATATCACTTCAAAGGTGTTCAAATGAGTATATATCTTAAGATAAATCCATAACTATTTCAATTTATTTTAACTTTTCAAATGAAAGACCGATTGATTGTGGCCACAATCAATTGTATTTAACCATGCAAGATGGAAAGACCAAAGCTATAAATTTAATCAAAAGTATGCAACAACTAACTATCACTTTGAAGAAAATAAAAATATTTTATCCAAGGGACTAATCGAAAATGAAGTTGAATCAATTCCCACAGATGAAAGAAAAAACACTTATCTTTATTCATTTTGAAAAAAATGGTACATCTAGGTTCATGTTACAGTTGTTGATCCAAATCTATCCAATCTGTGATAATTATGTCTTATTGTTATTGTATCCTATATTGATCTTGGTATCCTTATTTATATAAAGTTCAAAGGATGCGTACAAGCTTCAGATCAATACGTCTTCTCATAAATAAAACCTAACCCTAGGATCAACAACTGAATAATAACAGTTACAATAAAGGAATGATAAATCATCCTTGTCTAAAAATAGTTGTCAATTGTAAGGACTCAAAATAATAGTCACTAACAAATCACTTGTGATTTGTTAGAGACAATTTAGAATAATGATTCTGTGTTAAGATCATTATGGTACTTCGACCATACATTCATCTATATATTTCTGCTTCTGATAGTGGATATTATTTCTGGTACGTTGAAAATATTTATTATTGAGAACAAAAATGTTGACGTTATCGACCACCCTATGGTATCTTCCATTCTCGTGAATACTCTTCAATGAATGTGTGCATGTGATCATCCTTTAGTATTTCACAAAGGTCGTATTGTTTTATCATCAAACAGATCCATAATCACCACCTTCAAAACCCTACATGAAGACGTCGATGTATCAAATAGTAAACCAAACCCCAAGAGAAATAAATATAATTAAAATAATCAAAATGACATAAAAGAGTCCATGTCAACGCTGCCACCAAAGATTCTTGTCTTTTTTATCGTCGGGGACACGTTTCAAGATCGCAGAATCCCTCGAAGGCTAAAAGATGTTCAATTTTTATCAAGGGAATGCGCCAACTGTTGATGCTTTCCATCCTTTAACAACTGATCACATAGCTCAAACTCCTGTGGGCCCTAGACATGTGTCACCATCTCGTAATGCCATAGTGAGTAAACATCATTCATCTCCGGTTTGAGGCATCACGTCTGTCGTAGATCTATCTTCGTTTGACCGCATATCTTCCTCCTGTGTTTCTTAAGACTCAGTCATCTTTTTCGATGGGTTAAAAGATCACTATTGATTATACCCATGTGCTAAATGATAGGAGCTTTAGTAAATCACACTTTAACTTGTTTTATAAATGACTTGTGTCCTCATCATCCCGCTCGATCAATTAGAAACTGCCAACTGTATCCTTGTTGACTCATTGTCTCAGACTTTGGCGAGCCCATGTCATGTGGCAACTAGTCGCACTCCCTTGATGAATAAAGGACATACATCTTATGTTTGTGGGATCATGCTGACTGTAGATCATATCCAAATTTTAACCATTGATCTTTGTTCTTCACGACTTAGACTTTAGTGGGGCTGGGACACATGTCTATCAAGCGCATTCTCTTGATGGATAAAGAATCTGCATCTTCTCTTAGCAGGATCACGTTGACCATTGGATGAAGATTGATATGATCAAACTTAATTTCCTTTGGTCCCACTTGAACGTTATCTGATCGAGCACCTGTCAACAAATCATAATTCTGCGATGGGTAAGAATTATTTACTTTATCATTGTGGGATCACGCTAACCATTGATGGAGTCTGATCTTTAACCATTGATCTATGCGAAAGAATAAAAGAACAAAAGCCCACAGAAAACATGGACAACAGATAGAATTTAAATATGAATATGCAAGCTGAGAAATATTAGAGTTAGGTAATAGCATAATTTATGAAATAAAAAACCATGAAATATATAAATCATAATGATAAAGGTATAGAGTATACTTCCCTGAGCTGTATAGACATGCAAATTTAATCTGCAAATTTGGGTTCCACCAGTGGCTCTTTCTGGAGATGTGCGTTCATACTTGGACATAGAAAGATCTTAGTTATCTCTGAAGAAGAAGACCGAGTATCCTTACTAAATCTGATGCAAAACAAAATTGGGTGGCCCCTGGCCACCCAAAAGTGAACCTTGATCCTTTCCTCTGTCGAACACCTGATTCATATCATGCAACCTTTTGAATCTCTTGAATATGATATCATATCGTTCCTTTTCTTTATCAACAAGAGTATTTGAAAATACACAAATTTTAGAATTATTTAGCCCCAACATCTTATCCCTTGTTGTATTTGATGTATTATCCTCATAGAGAATACTTATTGGTTCCACTTCATCAGTGCAGTCTTTGGCTTTTGATTTGTGCTTTTCCTTTGAGAAATCATCAGGTGCACTGTGTTCTTGGCTGAATGGAGGATCCTTATGTATTTGATCAACCATACAAGTATCTAAATTAAGGTTTTCTACTTGGATACCTCCTTGCACACAATCTTCCCCATTTCCAATCTCCAGATATTGTTTCTGCTCACATAAAGGCTTTAAAGATAGCTCATATTCAGGAACTACAACTTCTTTTATATCAAGAATCTGATCAGATAGGATATTTGGATAATTTTCAGAACTTGTTTTTAACATATTCTCATCATTATGCTTGGCTATTTCAATCTCATCTTCACAAGTCTGATACAACTCTCGCTCATAAGATGAACTGAATGATATCTCACCTTCTGAATGCATATTTTGAGTTTCATCAAAATCATCATTAGGCCTACTATCCCTACTACCTTCATGATGATGCTGGTGGACTTCATTGCATAGAAAATCCTCTTCAAACGACTGTTTTAAGAACATGGATATTTCAGGCATACCCTCACAAGAGTTTTCATTAGGATTAATAAGACTAATATCTTCATTGACAATATTTTCTGAAACTTCCTGCTCCTCTTATATCACATGTTGTTCTACCTCATCTCCTCTATTTGATTCTTGGAAGTTATCATCTCCTTCATCTAGTACTACCTGAATATATACTAATCCATTAACTTGTTTACTGTGGTGGATTGAGAAAAAAATCACACCATTTTTCTTAACATATTTCGAATGTTCAATGTCTAATAAATCTGAAATCTTTTCTGTACTGAGTAAACTTTCATCATCCACTTCCTTATCTGCATCTATTTCGCATGTCCTATTACCTAAAAAGTAAACCACACATGCATCAAGTATTGGTTCATCCTCAACATTATCTTCTCTAATGAATGCACCACAACATATATGTTTGATTATTTGAGATATGTAGCTGTGGATGGAGTTATCATCTTCTGCACATATTTTGAAAGAAGAACCTGAACAATGCATTAAATATATGATGCGATCTTGGCTTTTTTTTGTAGCTATCCTGTATGTATTTTCTTCTCCATATGCATTACAAGGAGGCATGTAAAGTTTTTCTTCTATAATATAATTTGGATCTTCTTCCTTCTCAAAGCACATGTTTTGTTCATAACACATGGTTTCTTCTTCATCACTGAGATTTCCATTTTTTTCAATCTGATCATGAGCCTCATTTTATCTGTCTTCATCTTCTTCTTCTAATAGTTGAAAGAAAAATTTCAAATCAAGGTCATTAGACAAGGTTCCCAACTCTCAAAATTTTCTTATGAATTCCTTGAGTGGAGGCCTAGTGTCTGATGGTATCTCCTTATAAATGCATACCATCCTTATGAAAAAATGTGGTGTAGACTCCCCCTCAAATCTCTCCAAACTAAAAAAATGCATAAGTTGGAGACATGTTAAGATCCTCTTCCATGCTGCAACTTTGGTCTTCACACTATTCATAGCACATGTTATCTTCTTCACCATTGGCATCATGAAACATATCAAGAAACCATTTCTCAAAATCTTTCCAAGATGAGATACATTGTGTGGGTAGTGATTCATATGCTTGTCTGGCATTGTCTTTTAATGTCCTGACAAATAGCCTCATCACCTGATCCTCTGTAGAAACCTCATAATCTTCTATAAATGTATAAAATGCATCCAAGTGTTGCAGTGATGATTCATCCCATTCTCTATTGAACTTTGGTACAAGTTGTAAAAGTTTTGGGGATAACTTGTTAGATTCATAATCAAAATTTCTGAAATCCTATGGCCTAATGCCATCTGGAAAAAATGGTATTCTTTGAAATGGCAGAAACATCCTGAAACAAAAATGTCCACCTTTACAAAGAGGAGAACTACCATCTCTTTCTGAGTCTTTTCCCTCAATAGAGTCACTGACATAAAAAGTTATACTTAATAGAGTCACCACCTCTTTCGAGGAAAATGTTGTTTGTTGGTCTTCTAGATTCTTCCTTCCAGGAGAGTGCACTTTCAAACAAACTTATACAACTGTTCTTTGATCTGTAAAAGATGAAACTCTGGGTAACTTCACAATACTTATTATGAGAAAATATCCCCAATAGAGTCGCCAATTTGTTGGTGCTCAATCCAACAGATTGGATTTCCAATGGACATGCCAATCCAATGTTGGGAAACCCAAATGATTTGGCCAACTAACAAGATTCAACCAAGACAAGGTTGAACCTTTTGTAATTACGACTCTGCAAAACCAAGGTTGGTAAGTCTATACCTTAAACTTATCCTTCAAGTCTTAAGGCTTTTTATAGCAGATAAAACACACCTCAAATCCTCTCTCTCAAGTATGGCAAAGGAACTTGAAAGAAATCCAACTGAAAGCAATATATCATAAACTGCAAAACTAAAATACTTTGAGATTGTGTGAATGCTTAGTAAATATGTATAAATTGAAATGAACAGATGGATAGGATGTCACAAAACTTAAACAATTAACTGAATAACCATAATCCAATAAATGATTAGATCTGTGCCTTATTCTATCATGGGAAATAGAGTCAAAATCATCCCAACCCTATGTACAACCTCAAAGACAGTTTGTAAGAAACATATCACTTCAAAGGTGTTCAAATGAGCATATATCTTAAGATAAATCCACAACTATTTCAATTGATTTTAACTTTTCAAATGACAGACTGATTGATTGTGGCCACAATCAATTGTATTTAACCATGCAAGATGAAAAGACCAAATCTATAAATTTAATCAAAAGTATGCAACATCTAACTATCACTTTGAAGAAAATCAAAATATTTTATCCAAGAGACTAATAAAAAATGAAGTTCAATCAATTCCTAGAGATGAAAGAAAAAGTACTTATCTTTATTGATTTTGAATAATGGTACATCCATGTTCATGTTACAGTTGTTGATCCAAATCTATCCAATATGCCATAATTATGTATTATTGTTATTTTATGCTTTGTTTGTCTTGGTATCCTTATTTATATAAAGTTCAAAGGATGCATACAAGTTTAAGATCAATACATCTTTTCATAACTAAAACCTAACCCTAGGATCAACAATTGAACAATAACAATTACAATAAAGGAATGATTAATCATCCTTGTCTAAAAATAGTTGTCGACCATAAGGAATCAAAATAATAGTCACTAACAAATCACTTGTGATTTGTTAGAGACAATTCAGAATAATGATTCTGTGTTAAGATCATTATGGTACTTCGACCATACATTCATCTATATATTCCTGCTTTTGATAATGGATATTATTTCTGGTACATTGAAAAGATTTATCATTGAGAACAGAAACATTGACGCTATCGACCACTCTCTGGTATCCTCCATTCTCATAAATACTCTTCAATGAATATCTGCATGTGATGATCCTTTAGTATTTCACAAAGGTCACATTGTTTTATCATCAGATAGATCCATAATCGCCCCACCTTCAAAACCCTGCATGAAGACATCGACGTATCAAATAGTAAACCAAACCCCAAGAGAAATACAATATAATTAAAATAATCAAAATGACATAAAAGAGTCCACATCAATGATGCCACCAAAGATTCTTGTCTTTTTTATAGTCGGGGACACGTGTCAAGATCATGCAATCCCTCGAAGGCTAAAAGATGTTCGATTTATGATCAAGGGAATGTGCCTATCGTTGATGCTTTCCATCCTTTAACAACCGATCAAATAGCTCAAACTTTTGTGGGCCCTAAACACATGTCACCATCTTGCAATGCCACAATGAGTAAAGATCATTCATCTCTACTTTGAGGCATCAGGCCTGTTGTAGATCTATCTTCGTTTGACCACAAATCTTCCTCCTACCTTTCTTAAGACTCAATCACCTTTTTCGATGGGTCAAAAGATCACTGTTGATTATACCCATGTGCTAAATGATAGGAGCTTTAGTAACTCCCACTTTAACTTGTTTTATAAATGACTTGTGTCCTCATCATCCTGCTCGACCAATCAGAAACTGCCAACTGTATCCTTGTTGACTCATTGTCTCTGGCTTTGGCGGGCCCATGACACGTGGCAGCTAGTTGTACTCCCTTGATGAATAAAGGACAGACATCTTATGTTTGCGGGATCATGCTGACCATAGATCATATCCAAATTTTAACCATTGATCTTTGTTCTTCGCAGCTTAGAATCTAGCGGGGCCGGGACACGTGTCTATCAGGTGCGTTCCCTTAATGGATAAAGAATCTACATCTTCTCTTAGTGAGATCACGTTGACTATTGGTTGAAGATTGATATACTCAAACTTAATTTCCTTTGGTCCCACTTGGACATTATCTAATCGGACACCTGTCAACAAGTCATAATGTCACGATGGCTAAGAATAATTTACTTTATCATTGTGGGATTACGTCAATCGTTGATGGAGTCTGATCTTTAACCATTGATCTACGTGAAAGAATAAAAGAATAAAAGCCCAAGGAAAAAATGGATAATAGCTAGAATTTAAATATGAATATGCAGACTTAGAAATATTAGAGTTAGATAATAGCATAATTTATGAAATAAAAAACCATGAAATATATAAATCATAATGATAAAGGTACAAAGTATACTTCCCTGAGTTGTATAGACATGCAAATTTAATCTGCAAATTTGGGTTCCACTAGGGCTTATCCCCAACTGGCTCAAAAAACCTTGTATTAACCATTGTAAATCCATTATCATGTTCAATAATAGTTCTATCGAGATTTGTAACGCCCCGCCAGGGAACCCAAGAGAGATTAACCTAGAACATGATACTAAGTTTGATGAATAATTTTTTTCCTAAAGTTTACACAATAAGACATTCTTTAACGCGGAAGCAATTACCATTTACTCAAATAAACATATACAAACATAGATTAAAAAACTCAAGGGTTCCATGACGTAGAATTACGTAAGAGTATAAATCAACTAACTAACCATAACAAAAGATTCCATATCAATAGATGTAACAAATATAACTTACAACCAATAATTACAATTCTTACAAATAACCATGAAACCTACATAAAATCACATCCGCTGCACATGTCATAGGGTATGTAGTAATCACTCTAACAGTATAATACAATATCTAGATTAGGTATCACATGCGATATGCTAATAAAAGATTTCAATATAATGAATGATAAGTACATAACCACCAATGAAGAATCATAAAGAGCTCAACTGCGGAAGGATCATCTAGCACTGGAACAAGGACGTCAAATCTCAAGTGGTAAAGAAGCACTACCACCCGTCTGTGTGGAACTATAAAAGTCCACCCCATTATGCTGAGGAGATAACAATAGACCCCACTCAGATATCCAAACCAAAGAAGGAAATGACCACTAAGCAAGGAGATCATGATAGCTCTCTAACTCCAGGTGTACTACACACAATGAAAGGTAAGATTCACTAATCTAGAGGCAACTGATAAATGTAGGAAATCTAGGCTGTGTATAGGAAGGTGTCATCATGTACGTCTAACCTTTAAGCTTTGTCCTGGTAGTCTCACTGGACCCCGACACTTAAGTGACCATACATGGTATTAATGACCTCTCAAACAGACAAAGTCATTAACTATGCCAGACACACACCTCTCAAGGAAGAAAACATCATCTCATCCTCCATCTTAGCCTATAATAGCGCTCAAGCATGGGTGAGGAAACACATCTTATTAATTCATTTTAAGGCCTCTCAATTACACATTATGTTTTCACTTATTAGGATTACTTACAATAAGTGATCATGGCAGCCACTTACAGGCCCCAACGCTTATTGCAAGCCACCCCCTACTACACACCTAGGTAACCTACCCTAGGCTCACAGATCCTGCATAGATCTAGCATAGGTTCAAATAAAGATATACCCAATTCAGTTCCCCACACATAAACATGAATGATTATACATAAGTACACTTTCAGAAACTATATAGACAATATGACTCATATGGACAGTTTAGGGTAATAAATCAATACACACACTTCACATCATAAAGTAGAAATAAGATTCATTTTCCCACCTCTGTATCTTTCCTAGGCCACTCTAGTCCCTAGATTTAATAACCCATAACAACCAGTTCACTCAAGGAAGAAAACATCATTTATATAATGCAGAAATAAGAGTAAACCATCATACATTGAATCTAGCAATGACATAAATAAATCTCTCTAACTGTGAAACCATCATCATTAAATTACTATAATTCAATAGCCTATTAATCCCACAAATTAATTGATTTTCCTTTTCATCCCTAGTAGTTTTAAAATTGATAATAATTACCCTTAAAAAGGTAAGCACCAACTATTTAATCAATTTACAAATAACTAAGAAATGAAAGACATTCTAATAATTTCAAATAACCGATAAATTAGAATAAGTTTAAAAGTCTATTAATGAAGTTAATTAATTATACCATATATAAATAAAACTTGATTTGAAAATTATTAACAAATTAAATTAATCAAATTACATACAATTTAAACTAAATTTTAAAAGATTTAATTAAAACAAATTAATAAATTAAACTTTATAACAAAAGACAAATTTTAATTAAATTATACATATATATTTCAATATAAAATAAAACATAAAGTTTAAATTAAAAAAAAAAACTAAAAATTGAAAGTTTTTGGGGGAGGCGGGCCCCACGCGCCCCCATACTACGGCTCCCAAGGAAGCCCATATTGCTTTACGACAGTCGGCTGCCATAGGGTGGTCGTGCTTCCTTACGACAGCGCGGGCCCCCCAATGGGCAGCATGCTGTCGCAACAGCACGGCAGCCCAAGGCCGACCGACTTGTGCTGCCGACGTGGGGTTTTTTTAATAAATTTTTTTATAATTTTTTTTCACATTTTCATTTTTTCATTTTTTTTAATGCATTCTTTTCCAATTTCATAAAACATGCGGTCTTTTTCCCCAATGGATTTTTTTTCCTCTCATCTATTTTTGTCCTTTTTATTTACTGATGTACTTTATTTTTTGACTGTATTTTTTTGTCCAGCAAGCTAAATTTTTCTTTTTGATTTAATTTTTATTTCAACAATCTAAGGAATTCTAACAATAATTTATTTCTTTTAAACAACATAGTCCTACTATAGTCCAGATTTGATTTTTCTAAAATATAGTCCTTCCATAGGGTATTTTTCAATAAAATTTTGACAGCATAACCCTACTATATTAAAGATTTGATTTTTCCTAAAAACATAGATCCATGGGTTTTATAATACCCAAATCAACAAAAACACCAACTAAATCATAATATATGGAAATAGAATTTATCCAAACGCAAAGAAACAAATTTCTTCAACAAAATAGAAATTAACGAGGGTTTTAAACCCTACCTTAAATTCAACCACAAATATGATCACGAATCCCTTGCAAGAAGAAGAATCCCAAAATCCTCCATGTATGAATCCGACAGCAGATCGAAAACAACGAAAGCTTGAGAGCAATGATCCCAAAAATTCTCCAAAGTTTCCCAAAACAACAATGACAGTATGATTTGAAGAAGTATATCTCAGATTTTAGGTTTGAGGTGGTTCTAATCTAGGAAGTTAAGATGAAGGATGAGAACTTTGCTCAACTCGTGGAAAAAATTTGGCCAGGTGTTGCCTTTCTTTATAGTGAAGCAGATGGGGCCTCTGGTGGTGTGGCTACGTTCTGGAACCTGTGTAAGTTATCTAGAAACGCTGTGGCTTTTTCTCACAACTTCCTTGTTGTGTTGTTTACTTGGAGTAATACCTCCTGGGTCATGTATAACATTTATGCCCCTAATATCAGAAGTGAACGAGGTAGGATATGGGGAGAAATTTCTAGCCTCATTGCTGCTGACCATTCTCATCCTGCCATGTGTGCGGGTGATTTTAATTCCCCCCTTTATCCCTATGAAGAATTGGGGGGTACCCAAGATTTCTCGGAGAGTATGCAGGATCTAGTGGACTTTATGGGGAACAATGACTTGGTTGATATTGATTTGCAGGGGTGGGGCTTTACCTGGTCCAACAACAGAAAGGGCAGACAAATTATTCAGGTGAGGTTAGATAGATGGATGTTATCAGGGGGTTGGGATATCACTCCCTAGATATGCCTTTCTCACCTTGCGAGGACTGTCTCTGATCATTCCCCCCTGATCCTTGACTGGGTGGACTGGAAGGGAGGTGGGCCACGTCCCTTCCACTATGAGATTATGTGGCATTCCCACCCTGAATTTGAGAAATGTATTAAAAGATGGTGGAGCACTAATTTTCAGGGGATGACCATGTTTAGAATATCTAAAAAACTACAATTAATAAAGGGAATCTCAAAGGTGGAGTAAGACCAAGTTTGGGGACATCTTCCAGTGCAAAAAAGAATTTGAGGATAAGCTCAAGCACTTTCAGGGGAATATGGCCTTCGATGTCTCTTCTTGGGAGGACCAGTGTGAGGAGGAAGGCTGGCAGAGGAAATGGAAAGATAACCACAAGAGAGAGGAAATTTACTGGAAGAAAAGGTCTTGTATCCAATGGCTCAAAGAAGGTGACCAGAATTCAGCCTTCTTCCACAGGTCAGCCTCCATTCACAAAAGAAGGAACACCATTAAATCTTTAATGGTTGAAGGAAATCAAATGCTCTCAGAGGATGATGACATGGGTAAGTACGCTGCAAGATTCTTTCAAGATTCTTTCAGATGCCCGGATCGGAGGGGGTCGGATCTTGCCACAAATAATCTTCTAGGGGATATCCCTACTGTTATTAATGCAGAGGATAATGGAGTTCTTTTGTCTCAAGTCTCAGAGGAAGAGGTCAAATGTGTAGTCTTCTCCATGGGAGCTTATAAATCGCCAGGGCCGGATGGCTTTCCCCGTGCGTTCTTCCAACACTTTTGGGAGGTTATTAAATATGATCTTGTTCACGCTGCTCGTGATTTTGTTAGAACTGGTAACATTTTGAAGAAAATCAACAAAACCTATATTGTTCTGGTGCCCAAAGTCCAGGATCCTTAGTGTATGGGTGACTTCTGACCCATAATCCTTTGTAATACTTTTTATAAAATCCTCTCCAAAATTGTTACAAACAGAATCAAGCCTCTGCTAGGAAAATTCATTAACCCCAACTAGAAGGGGTTTGTGCTGGGAAGACAAATCTTAGATGCGGTTATTTCCTCCCACGAGATCATTCATTCCATGGACAGAGGCAAGAATGCTATTATGGCATTAAAATTGGATATATCTAAGGTGTATGACAAAGTCTTCTGGGACTTCTTGTATGAGGTGCTTAGGAAATTTGGATTTCATGATAGATTTATCAAAATCATAAAGGTGGTGGTGGAATCAGTTGACTTTGGTGTTCTAGTCAATGACACTCCTTAGGGGTCCTTCAAGCCTGAGTGGGGTCTTCGTCAGGGAGACCCCCTATCTTTTCTTATTGGTTGCGGAGGTGCTTGCCCGGAACCTTCTAAGGCTGGAGTGAAATGGGTCCATTGCTAGATTCAAGCCAGCTTCTATTCTGCCTCCGGAGGTTATCCAATAGTTTGTTGATGACACGTTCCTTTTTGGAAAAGCCTGTATTAGGGAAGCCATGGAATGGAAAACTCTCCTTAACTCCTATGCGGTGGCTTCTGGTCAAGTGATCAATTACAACAAAAGTAAATTATATTTCTTCAATACTGAATAGAGAACCCAGTTGAAGATTATGGATTGCCTTGGCTATATGGGTGCTGAGCTACCTGACACTTACCTTGGTCTCCCACTCACGGTGAAGGAGGTTTCAGACCAATTTTGGAACTCCACTCTTGAGAAAATGCAGAAAACATTGATTGGTTGGAAAGGGAAGGTCCTGAGCAATGTGGGGAAACTTCAATTGCTTTCTGCGGCCCTGCAGGGTATTCCTGTTTACTTCCTTTCTCTATTAAAAAACAATCATATAGTGACGGAGAATTTGGAGAAAATACAGAGAAGCTTTCTATGGACACGAATGGAGGAAAAGGCTAGAATGAGTCTGATCAGTTGGGATACAGTCTGTCAACCAAAAATTTCAGGCGGTCTGCGAATTAGGAAAATTAAAGACTTAAACAAGGCTCTAATCTCCAAAGTGGGTTGGAATTTGTTCAGAGGATCTACTGGTTGGAGTAGAATTATGAAGGCCAAGTACTTCAATGAGGGCCAGTTCCCCTATGGTCATAATTCCATCTGGATCCAAAATTTGGAATTTTCTTATTAAAAGTAAAGGTATTCTCTTCAAAGGTTTGAAATGGCTGGTTGGAGACAGTGCTCAGATTAACTTCTTGGAGCACAGGTGGGTGGGGGATAAACCCCTTGGTCGAGAAAATTATGGTATTATAAGGGAAAGATTGATCTGGCATTTTGGGGGTAACGTTAAAGACTACATCTCTCAAGACAGGAAATGGTTGGTGCTGGCTGATGCATTCCCTGCTCAGGCTATGGTCCCCCCATACATCCTTGAGATTCAGAAGCTTATGGAAAGTATTAGGATCCCTATCTCTCGGGTTGAGGATAAGGCTATTTGGTGTCACAAAAAGTTAGGGGAAATCTCAGTGAAATATGTGTACTTAATTAACTTAAAAATTGTGGCTGATGAAAAGAATTGGGGCAAGGTTTGGATTCCTCAACTGATCCCTAAAATTAACTTTTTCTGGTGGACTATTCTTCATGGAAAAATTCTTATGTTGGACAACCTTCACAAGAGGGGAATTCAGTTGGTTAACAGATGTTTTTTGTGTAAAAGCAATGCAGAGTCCATTATTCACCTCCTTATCCATTGCCCCTATGCAATGTTGGTTTGGTCTAAAATGATGTGCAGTATGCAGCTGGATTGGGTTTTTATGGAGAATATGGACCAGTTTGTTTGTAATTGGAATTACCCCTCGAAGCACCTGCTTATTAAGCTACTTTGGAGATTTTTACCCCCGCATGTTTGTTGGAGCCTATGGAAGGAAAGGGATAATCGGGTTTTTAGAGGGGAGGAAAAGGATGCCGAAGTAACGACTAGAATGGCTATGAATCTACTGATGGAGAATATTAATACTTGTTGCTGGACTACCCCCCGATTCCCCCCAAGGAGTTAGATTGTAAGTTGGCTAAGGCTTGGTAGCTGCCTCCCTCCTGCTAGACTTTTGATTGCTCCAAGGCAATTGTGAGGAAAAACACCAGGTGGTCCCCACCGAGGAAAATTATGTCAAACTCAACTTTGACAAGGCGACTTCCACTGGTAATATAGCTGGGGGCATTATTATCACAGATCACCAAGGTTAGATGATTTTGGCCTATGCTCTTAATCTTGGGATAGTATCTAATAATGTGGTAGAAATCTCTGCCCTTTTTTGGGGCCTAAGGGTGGCGGTTTCTTTAGGGATCAAAAAACTGGTTATCGAGGGTGACTCAAAAATTGTGATAGAAATGGTCAAAGGTAACTTTAGAGCTGGCTGGAAAATATACAATCTGTTGTAGGACATCTAGTCGCTTCTCCCTAGGTTTGATGATTTTAAATTACAACACATTTACAGAGAGGGCAATGTTGTTGCTGACACCCTGGCGGCTTCGGGCATGGGCTTGCAAGGCATTCAATGCTGAAAGAATTTGAAATCCTTAACCAAGCAAACTATGTTGCTTGTGGAAAAAGAAAGCAAGTTAATTAATGAAGAATGTGGATGTGGCTGATTGGACTGATGTGGCGGTTTGTAGTTTTACAAGGTGCAAAACTCATTCAAATTTCAAAATCACTATGGGTAAAGAAATCAATTTTAGTATTATTATGAAAAGATGGGCCCTTATTGCCTATTTGGGAAAAATTAAAGGCAATCTCAATTTTTGTGCTGACATGAGGATTGGCACGAGTCTTGCTAACCCTGATATGACGACTGAGCTTATTTGGAAATTTAAACCAAGGATCCGAATTCATTGCCCTACATGTGAGGGATTTGCTTTCATTTTGGCTACCCATGTGATTTGTACCCGCTTGGCTAATTCCTACAAGGCATAAGATTTTCTCTGGTTTTCTGTCATTCGCTTCGCTGACTATCTATGCAGGGCTCTTTTTTTTTTGGGTTCCGATGATGGTTTCTCGGTGTGGTGGTAGAACAGGTGGGATATCTTTGGAGACTCTTGTGGAGGAGCTTTCAGAGCATAGTTTGGATATGGGTAGTGATATGTTTCGCGTGGAGCCCTCAAAAATTGAGGATGCTTTCCTCAAAAACCCTCGCGCTGTTACTTACCTGAAGGAGGGTGGGTTCTATCCGTATATGGAAGCCATGGAGGGCAGCGATTAGCTCATCTCGATACAATTGGGGAATTCCTGGATGGACCGCAAGGTGAATATCAATGGTATAACATTCGAAATAAATGCGGAGGTCATTTCCCAAGCTACGGGGCTCTCCACTGATGGGAGAAAGTGGAAGGTCACGAAGAATAGAGATGACACCAGTATGAAGAAATTCTTCAAAAAGATGGAGGAGCCGGTCCGCATTCATGGGGGTTTCAAACGTGAGGTGCTGCCCGATCCTTGGAATGAGGTGTCTCATTCTGATGAAGTACATTACTTTGGAGGGTCAGTTTGACACTTGCTAAAATTACCATTTCCCTTTGCTTAATCACTTTCGCTATAATGATGCCATTTCCTTCCCGTTCTTCCTACTGCACTCTCTCGAGTCCTCAGTTTTTGATGTTAGAGAGAAAAGAAAGGCAAGACAGAATTTCTGCATTCTCCACTAGGGCTTGATTTTACGCCTTTACAACTTTCACCTAGCGCTATGCCCACCCATAATTATCACCATGCAAGATTTTAATTCTCCCTCTGAGAATTCTCCCCAGGAGTTTATGGGTTCCCAGTCTAACCCCACCTCTTCTTCCAAAACCTATGTGTACAAAAAGGCAAATATTAGTAAAGAGGGCCCGATTGGTGATGCACAAATCAATATTGATTCGGGGGAGGAGGAAGATGATAATGACAAGAGGTGAAGGTCCCACATAATCGCCTCTAATACTAGATACAAATAGAAAGCTGAGTGGAAGCGGTACCTTGAAGAAGATGAGGAGGATGGTGACTCGGAGGATGCGGAGGAAAAGAAAAAGGAAAGCAGTGGAGAGAGTAAGAAAAAGAAAAAAATTAAGAAGGATAGCAGCCATGACAAAAACACCAAGATTTCCCAGTCTTTGGAGGGTGCCAAGAAGAGCCATGACTCTTCCAAGATTTATGCTAGCTTCAAATTACCCAGCATTGACCTATCCAATAAAAATATTTTTGAGGGTAAAAATTTGGAATCGCTGCTCACAACTACCTCACCGCCCAACCACCAGGAGGTGGAGGATGCTAAGTTGAGAGATGATGGTAACAAGAAGGAGGCCCCGGTGGAAAGCAAGGTGGAGGCTGAGAGAAAGCCTGAAGATGTGGGGGAAATTGCCTAGCTGCATAAGGATGTGAAACGGCTGCAGACCTCCTTCCTGAATTCTATCTCCAAGAAGGAGCTATAGGAGATCAAGGGGGAAGTCAAGGATTTAGGGGAAAGTTTCAACAGGATTGCTGGGTTCGCGGTCAAAGTCATGCATTCCGTGGCTACTACCCTCCAGCTACTGCACATGGAAAAGGAGGCCCCTCGGGGGAGGATCAGAAGGACGGGAAACTCTTCCAGTTTCTTGTGGAAGACTAACTCAAGTTGTTGCTCAGTAGAGGGGACAATAACCCCAAGTAGTTTTCTGTTCTATTTTGATGCTCAGATTTTTTGGCTAGTTTCGTTGGTGGGCCACTCTGGGCCTTTTTGTTTCTATTTATAACTTTGTTAACTGTGATATTGTTATTTACTTCTTTGGGTTTGATGCTAACTCTATTGTTACCTACTTTCTCAGACTGGTTACCAACTTCATGGTGAATTTGGGGTCTACTAGTTTTAACAGGCTGGTTACCAACTTCGTGTTGAAGTTGGGCCTGTTGTTTTTTTGTCTTTTTTTTTTTAATTTGTAAAATTGGGATTGGATGAGGGTCTGCTGACTCTGGTTGTGTGCTGGTAGTCTGCACTTCTCGTGCTGGCTATGTTTCTTTGGGTCAGCCCCCTTGGTTAGGCTACTTTTTAAATAAAAAACAATGTCACAAAAAATGCCAAAACACAAAATTTCCTCCAAATCCTTCAACCTTCTCCAAAGCATGTTATCTCTCAAATGAAAAGAAAATCCCTCCTAAAGAGATTCAACTTTCCCCCTTTCATGCAATCCCAAAAATAAACACTCCACTCAACTCAGTTAACTCAACTTCTAAAATTGAAAGAAAATCCTAATTAATTAAATAAAAATATCTTTTATTTGTGCAACTCACACTTTGACTTTAAAAAGCAATTTGCATTTGCATTTCAATAATTACAATGCACAAGTAATTAATTAAATATTATATTAAATAGATTAAATATTTAAAGCACAAGTTTATCCATGTAATTAAATATTTAATTATTTAATAAAACAGAAAAGCTAAAATAACTTTAATTTCAATTTAAATATTTACTTAAATCCAAATATTCAAATATTTGAACTTTAATTTGTTCTCTCAATTAAACATAGGTATTTAATTAATTCTAATTAATTAAATACCCTATATATTTAATATTTAATTTCAACAATAATCAATTCAATAAAGAACATAGTAATTCACACAAATATCAATTCACATAACTGAGATCAACCAAAGTAAAACCCAAACACACACAAGGATGGGATCCACAAATTTATGTCAACTAGACAAATTTGGGTAGGGTAGACAAACTGATACTCGTCCAATATTAGGACAAATAGGCTTAGGGTAGGGTTTTGGATCTGACTGTTAACTCCTCTCTTTACCATTGAGATGAATGTATGGGCACGCTTACTCCTTCCAATTCAGGGAAGATGATAACCTATACCTACAAACCTAACACCACAAGAACAAACATGTACATCCAATATAAATATAGCAAACAATGGCAGGGATCGGTCGAATGTGTGGATCTCACAATGCAAGTAACTACGTCTCCGTCCTCTACCACATCAAACACGCTAACAAGTACATCAACACATATGCTAACCATACACATGCAAGTATGAGGTAAGTAACATCATAGTTCTAATATCAACATAAAATATCACATCATGATAATATCATCATCTATCTATGCAACACATGATAAACATATAAACATCATGATCCAAAATCACCATCCACTGAAATAATAAATGCTCACATGAAATTTAGCCTAAAAGAATTTGGAAAACAACTGAAATAATAGCCTAAAAGAGTTTGACATCAGAAACTAAAAGCAAACTATGGGTGGGTATCACATCCACCCCCCTAAGATTAGGCTTACTCTTGGAAGCCTATGAACAAATAGGGATATAAATCCTATAATCTTGCTACGTCCTCCCAAGTTGCTAACGACTCATCATTTGGGTCCCATTGGACCCTTACCTACTCGATTATGTGACCCCTAAGGGTCAAACCCCACTGCTAAAGAATAGTAATTGGCTCCAAAGCCAGCTGCCCATTCTCTACCTGTAAAGAATTCCAATCAAGAACATGCACAATATCTTGAATATAGTGTCTAAGAACAGAAACATGGAAAACATCATGAACGCGAGATAGGCTGCGTGGAAAAGAAAGACGGTAAGAAACTGGTCCTATCCTCTCTAGGATCTCAAATGACCCAAAAAAATGAGGTACCAAATTCAAACCCTTTCCATAACGGATCAAAATCTTCCGTGGGCGCACTCCAGGAACACTCTATCCCCAATCGCAAACTGCCTATCCATCCTATGAGCATCTGCATACTTCTTCTATCTATCCTATACAGTGACCAAATGCTCACAAATGCGCTCTACCTGCTGCTCCATATCTCAAAGAATCTCTAGACCAAGAAGAATACAGTCCTCCAATCTATCCCAACTCAAGGGTGTATGACAAGGATGACCATACAAAGCATGGAAAGGTGACATGACAATGGAACTATGATAACTATTATTATATGCAAACTTGAATAGATACAAATAGTCCTCCCAATGAGTCTATCTATCCATGACATACATCCTCAACATATCCTTTAGCTCCTAATTAACCTGCTCTGTCTTTCCATTGGTCTTAGGATGGTACGCCGAACTGAAATTTAGTTGGGCACCAAGATCATGCTACAATGAGGTCCAAAATGAAAAAATGAACACAAGATCTTGAACTGAGATAATCTTGTGAGGAATACCATGTAGTCTTACAATATCCTGCATGAATAATCTAGCTACTGAAACCGCTGTATAGGATGACCTCATAGGGGAGAAATGTGCCACCTTAGTTAACCAATCAACAGTCACCATGATAACATCATGTCTACAAGGATTCAAAGGAAAACCAACTATGAAATCCATCAATATGATATCCCACTTCCAAGATGGAATAAGATTTGGCTATAAAACCCCTGTTGGATGCTGATGTTCTGCCTTAACCCTCTGACTTTCTGAGCACCTAGCCACAAAATCAGCAATTTTACGCTTCATACCAGACCCACGGTAGAGCTTTTGAAGGTCTGTGTGCATCTTCTTGACACTAGGATGTGCTGAATAAGGTGCACGATGAGCCTCAGATAAAAATAATGTACATAGATAATCTAATGGTTGTACATAGATCTGGTTCGTGTGACGCAAAAGACCATTTGACACCATAACAAATCCTGATAATCTACCCTCCAAAGGTCTCCCTGACTCACTCTCCAACTTCACCTCTTGATACAAAGTATCTCTATGAAGTGCTTGGAGAATCATACTCCGCAAATCCATACTGAGAGTCAATGCTAGAATAGCCTGTCTCTTACAACTCAAAGCATCAACTACCACATTCTCCTTACCTTGAATATAATTGATCTTAAAGTCATACTCACAAAGAAACTCCATCCACCTTCTTTGTCTAGCATTTAGATTAGGTTGGGTAAAGATGTATTGTAGATTGCGATGATCACTGTGAAGCTCAAACTGATGTCCTAACAAGAAATGTCTCCATCAGATCAATGCATGAACCACTGCTGCTAACTCAAGATCATGTGTAGGATAGTTCAACTCGTGATCCTTGAGTTTGTGAGACTCATAGGAAATCACTTGCCCCTCTTGCATAAGGACTGCTCCAATCCCCTTCAATGAAGCATCAACACAAACCATAAAGTCACTGACTGGATCAGGTACCGCTAAGATAGGTGCACTAGTCAAAGACCCCTTAAGGTTCTGAAAAGCCTCCTCACACTTCTCCATTCAAACAAAATTCTTCCCTTTCCTCTGAAGAGAAGTGATAGGATATGCAACTCTAGAGAAGTTCTTAACAAACCTGCGGTAGTATCCAGCTAAACCCATGAAGCTACAGACCTCAGACACATTAGTGGGTGTTGGCCACTCCACAATTTCCTGTATCTTTGAAGGATTCACTAAGATACCTTCACTAGAAATCACATGTCCTAGATACTGAACCTCCGACTAAAAGAAACCACACTTTGCCGAATTGGCATACAACTGATTGTCCCTTAGGCACTATAATACCTATCAAAGATGCTCTTCATTCTATTTTATAGATTTAGAATATATCAATATATCATCCAAGAAGACAAGAAAAAAGTGATCTACTTACGAAAGACTCCATTCATCAAGCACATAAAGATTGATGGAGCATTCATTAAACCAAATGGTACCACTGTGAACTCATAGTGCCCATAGCGAGTGCGGTCTTTTGGATATCTACATCCTAGATACGCAACTGGTGATACCCTGATTTGAGATAAATGTTAGAGAACAACTTGGCTCCCTTAATCTGACAAAAAAAGTCATCAATCCTTGGAAAAGGATACCTATGTAGAATTAGAAATATTAGAGTTATATAATAGCATAATTTATGAAATAAATAACCACGAAATATATAAATCATAATGCTAAAGGTACAAAGTATACTTCCCTTAGCTGTATAGACATGCAAATTTAATCTGCAAATTTGGGTTCCACCAGGGCTCATCCCCAACTAGCTCAAACAACCTTGTTTAACCATTGTAAATCCATTATCATGTTCAATAACAGTTCTATCAGGACAATTTTGATTAAGTCGTAGCCTATACCATTTGATTGTGAAGAGAACTAATTTGAAGGATCTAAAGCGACACTCAAGCATTTCTTCGAAAATGTCATAGTATCAATTTTGAGACTCTCAAAGATGTAAGTTGTTTCTAGATGAAATATTAGTCACTTGAAAGACAACAGTTATCCTAGAATCACAAGTTTTTTTGTGTTATCCAAATTTTTGATGTGAAAATGATGACCATTGTAAAATATAGCCTTGTGGTGTTTGACTTGCAATAATATGTCAAACGTGTTAAAATTTTTGCAATGTGAGTTGATAAACATATGGGTGATTAATAAATTTATACACACTTAGAAATTTACTAAAGCATATGCTAAATATATTTCCCTTTGTGTAACATTGGAATCTCCATTACGATGAGCTTCTTTAACCAATAAGAACACACCTTCCCATGTTAATCTATAAATAGAATGTTGGCATCGTTCAATCCATACGGTCATCCAATCAAGATTGTTTGCAATATACAAACGTAGCGCATCCCACTCTCGACCAACTGTACAAAAAAATAGATGAATTACAACTGATTTATGTCGAATATTAATAATTAATTAACTACAATTACATCTTATATTTTATTACCTCTCAGTTTCCTCAAACTACCTTTCCCCATCAAGTACTCCCCTTCAAATTTTTTAATGGGGCTGGGATCCCAAATGTGATCTAGATGGATATTTTCTACAAACTTAGGAAGATATTTAGTAATGTACACCATAGTCTGATATACCATATATCCCTCCACCATAGAACCCTCAGGATGTGCTCTTTGTCAAAACAACGCTTTCAAAGATTTCAAGTGCCTCTCAACCATCCACATTGACCTAGTGTGTACAGGTCCACACAATTCAATCTCCTCAAATTGGTGTATGAGGTAGTGCTCTTGTGCATTGAAAAAAGTTGAAGGTAAATACTTTTGCATTTCACACATTAGATGAGGAATTTTTGTCTTCCAATATTTTATATCTTCTTTATGGTTTTCTTTAGATGACAACCACCTACAAGAGATTCAAGATGAAAAAACAAATAAATACAAAACTTTACAAAATAATAATAAATATATACAACAAATTGAACAAATATTGCTACTTACCTCATGTATTTTCCAAGATCATATATCACTTATTTGACGTTATTCTCAAAGTCCTCTAGGAAAGATAGAGGTAGCACGTAGTGCAAAAATTATAAACTGATCATTGCATTGTTTTCTAACATAATACGATGAAAAGTACACGGAGTTGCCACATCAAAGTATAAATATGGAAAAACATGAATTACCTTGATGAAGGTATGCCAATCATGTGTTTTTATCCCTGGCCCAAATTCACTTTTCTTTGATATGAGATTATTTATGTTTGCAACAAATCCTGTGGGAAATCAAATTTTTTTTATGACCTCTTTTATAGCATTGCTTTGTTGGTCTGCTAATAGCCAAGGAAGGGCACTTATATTAATTTTCTCATCATTTCTATTTGAGTGAATGAAATCCTTTAGTGCATGGTTGGATTCATGAATGTCACTACAAATTTTGACAATTTTTTCTTTGTCACACCTTCCAGCCAATATTTTCCATAATGTCTCTGTTACATTCTTTCCAATATGCATAGTATCAAACAAATGCACAATCTGTAGCTGCTTGTAGTAGGGAAACCTACTAAATTGTTTGAGATAACTTTTTAGTCCCTTTGGAAGGCGCTCATTAATGCATTGACGACCTTCATGACCATCAATTACATAATCAGTAAACAAAACACAATAGAAAAATATAAATTCCAAACATAAACAATTAGCTAGAACAACATTACCTTGACGATTAATTCTGTTATATTCTAACTTCCATAGATGAGGTGTCATTCTTCATGAATTTGATGTACTATCTTCTTTCCCATTGAAAAGATGTTTTTCCATACTCTAATATTTATGATTCCTATGGAGGAAGTGCCTATACTCATCAAACACCTGCTTTTCTAAACTTTGTGAATGACGGGATTTCATCTTTGAACCACAAACTAGACATGCAAAAAATCCCTTTGTTTGAAGACCTACATGATAATTATATAATTGGATTATTAAATATGTTAATTCTTATAATTAGAATTATCATGTGCAACTTGAAATCACTATAACATACATAGCACAAAAATGTGTTAGCCCGAGGGCATCATGTATTGTCCATACAAGCATGGCATGGAATTGAAATTGTCTTTGTCCTATTAGTCTAGACACATCACATAGTGACACCATTCTATAACTCCAGCAACTTGTTGATAAGAGGCTCAATATATACATTCATATCTTTCACTTGGTACTTACCTAGTTGAATGGAAAACAACATTATATAGTTATTGTGACCATTTCATTGCAATATTTATAAGTACATATTGATAACTATTAAATGATAAAATACTTGGGATGATCATTGCCAACATAATGTTCTCCCTCTTTATTGACATCTATGGAGGAATATTATTGTTGATAACATAAACATGCCACATCGAGTAAACAAATCTCATCTCTCCAAATGGATTGACACCATCCACTGCTAATAAAAGCTTAAGATTACAAGGTTCTTCTTTGAAGTGTGGCCACTTTTTCTCCATGTGCATAAATGCCAAACCATCCGTAGACATTCGAATGATGTCATCTCAACTTCTATTGCGTCCATGGTAATCCATAAATTGTGCCAAGCTAGTGCACCAGAATAATCGTTACAGACATGGAATAATGAGAATGTAACGAAGAACCTTGTGAGACACTTTTTTTGTTATTTGATTTGTTCGATATCTACTCGTATGATATTCATGACATTCTTTTGCAAATTTATGTTCTTTATAATATATAATATGATCATTGGGACAAGCATCTATTGCTTGATACTCCATTCTAATATCTTTCATACCAGAACAAATTCTCGGTATGAGTGAGGTAGGATATTTGGTGATGGTAATAGAAAATTGCCTATCTACAAAAAAAGGTATAAGTTGTTAATATAAGCAATATTAATGGTACATGATTCATTCTTTGTTAACTATAATGACATATATGACATACCTTAATATACGTGACATTGTTATGTTGGATAAACCATTCATAACCTTCAAGTTCACCAACAACAATATAATAGAGAGGAGTTGTTTGGGAGCCTTGGTAAAGGGGCTTGTTTGCCTTCTCAAGTAGAGGTACATCATGAACAACATCCAGGTCATCTTCATCATCATGATCAGTTGCACTTGGACTAAATGTGTCATGGATCAATGTATTTGTACTATCATCTTCAATTGTGTTTTTGGGTGCATGATCATCAACTTCTGTGGGATCATGGTCCATATCATGTACTTCCCTAGGGAGATAAACCTATATATAATTGAACATAAATAAACCATGATCATAATCATCTCATCATAAAGTGATTTCATATGTATATCAATTGTTAAAATGATATAATTAACAACTTACTAGTGGATGATAATCACTCCCCCTTCAATGTGACCATGGTCCCAACAATTTCTCTTAGCTATTTTGAGTAGCAGTCTTCTACAGTTTAAGCCCTTACAATTTTTGCAAGGACAGTAACATTTTCCATCACATTTTCTTTTCAAGTTAGACCACAGTTATCTAGCGATTGTCTGATCCCTATTTTGTTCTTCACTTATATTACTTGACATGATCCTTCTTCACAAGAAGAAAAAATTAGGGTTTTAAAACTTCAATCTATAACCTTCACAAACTAAGCAAAACAATGTAGAAAGTACATAAATCTTCTTAGACCTAGTTATATATAGATATTGAAAAGCTAGTTATGAAATGATGTTTTACTATAGTATAGGTTATGCAATGTTTTAGAGGGTCAGTGCAATGTATTTAGGAATTTAAAGCAACTAGAACTTACTAATTAAGATAAAAAAAATTACAAGATATCCTCAAAATCCCAAGAGGCGAGAATGACATTCAGAGTACCTACTAATTTGAATTCTACCTCTCGACGGACATATACAATAATATATCCATGTACTTTTTGAAGTCTGAATGATTCATTGACTTCCACAGATCACACCTTCATGATACATAAAACCATTTATCACAAGGGATAATTCAACTATGGTTCCTAATAAAGTGATAAAATGCTTCACTTTGTTTCAAGAATAGTTTAATATTATCTACTAAACAAGGCCAACCACGTGAAGGTGTAAGATTTTCATCCGGCCCCTCCTAGGAATCCTTATAACCCCTTAATTACTACCCTTGAATACCTCTAAGATGCATTCTAAGGAATCCTAAAGGGTCATGTATTCTTAGGGATCATAAGGGGTCCTAGGACACACCATTTGAGAAACATTGTAGGCATCATGGTCACAAATTTATTGATACACAACATAATTGATTTGTATACACAAGCGATGCAAATCAACCTTATCTACCCCAATTCTAGATAGACACATCAGGGTCCAAAACCATCTTTAAGGGGTCCAAAACTTAAAGATGGTTTTGGACCTTGCCGTGTCTATCTGGAATTGGGCGAGATAAGGCTGATTTGCATAGTTTGGGTATACGAATCAATTATGTTGAGTTTGCAATGATGCCTACAATGTTTCTCAGATATTGTGGCTAAAATTATTCCTAGGAATGCACACATGTTTGTGGTAGGATAGAGAATATGTGATCCCATGTATCTATATCTATAAATGATGCATAAAGTACACAAATCTTAATAGACCTAGCTATATATAGATATTGAAAAGTTAGTTATGAAATGATGTTTTAGTATTGTATTACTGTCCACATAATATTGCTCATGTTTTAAAGTGGATAGTGATTGGACAGTAATGTATGGACATAGTTCATTATTATATTACTATTCACTCACTATCCACAACTATGTCTATATATTACTATCCACTCTCAAACTGACCAAGATTGGTTGTAGGGGCTGTTACGAAAGTTTTAATGAGTTCCTACGAATGGAACAAACATATAAATGATTGAAAAGGCCTAAAGGAAACATGATGAGTGATGTAGAGGATTAATGAAATCACAATATTTCGTAAGGATCAACTGATCCAACTCTACAAATTTGACAATTTATTGGAGACAGTTTGTCATATCACATAATGCACTTAAGCAAGAAAACTATGGAATCTCAAAATATATGATGGGTTCTTCATTCCTATCAACTTCAAGGTAATTCACATTCAAACATTCACAATTTGATTCTTGTTCTAACATAAGGAATAATACATTTACACCTTGTAGGAACTCATTATTATTTCTCATGTTTGAAAGAGGATAGTGAGTGGATAGTAATATATGGACATAGTTGAATATTATATTACTGTCCATATATTAT
Source organism: Thuja plicata (assembly GCA_018584345.1). NCBI lineage: Eukaryota > Viridiplantae > Streptophyta > Pinopsida > Cupressales > Cupressaceae > Thuja > Thuja plicata. The sequence continues at coordinate 590,566 of MU226145.1, forward strand.
AATATCATGGTTGATATTTTTATTACATTCTATGAAATAACATATGTTGTAAATAATGATCATCCTCCCTAACTAAGAGGGAGTGTTAATGTTGTAGCTTCAGTCGTATGATACACATATGCATGTGTGTGTTAATAATGGTATCCAACATAATGTATAGTATATTTGGAAAAAATTAGTGATATGTATGTATAGGTATATATGTACATAAATATACATACATACATACATACATATCTATATACATACATACATATATATACATACATATATATATATATATATACATATACATACATACATACATACATACGTACATACATACATACATCTACATACATACATACATATACTTTTTTGTTTATTCGGTTTTGTTCATTCTGCTAGGCAAAACAAAAAATTGTCACTGCCATGTATTAATAACTTTTAAAGCAAAAAATTCCTGCTCATATTAGTTTTTAAAATCCCAAAGACCTAACCATTGAGTGGACAACTGATGCTATATATGGAAGCATAACTAATTCAATGATAGAAAAGATTTTCAGCCGATAAATATTAAAAATACTTCCACTAACTAATTCTTTAGACAGACTGCTATTTATGGCTCTTTTCCTTTCAACACTTGACCCAAGTGATTGCTTTAGCATCTCTTGGGAATATTATCCTAAATCAGAAGGAACTTGTTTCTCTACCATGGCTAAAACGCACATATAATGCCAAATTGCAGAGGTTGACATGATTGTCTTAGAATGACAGTGGCATTGTAAGTTGAAGCATTCTATTTGAAAGTCTTGGTAAATGGATGGAGGGGTGTATGGAAAGAGTCTAGAGGTTATTTAGACTATTTTTTTGGTGAGGGAACAAATACACAAGGCTTAGGGAGAATGGTTTAGATGACTGCCCCTTAGTGTGGAGTCAAAGGGTTACAGAGCTACTGCCTTTTAGGACAGTCAGTAGTATTTGTTTTGAAGATAAAGGAGGCTCATATTTAAGTCTCAATCAAGTGTCTAGTGGATTATATTAAATTAGTATAAAAAAACATATATAGACATGATGTACCAGATTGCAAATAGATTAGATAGATTTTAAGTCACTAATACATGAAACTTGGACAGTTAAAATATGCATTCATAAATTCTTATGCTTATATGTTCAGATCATTATGCCATTTCTCTCCATATTAGTAAGGGGACTTCTATCTCAGGACACAAACCTTCCTTCAAGTTTAAAATAATGTGGTTTCCTTTCGGGAAGGGAAATGATAGAAGGTGTCATTGTTGCTCATGAAGTATTGCACTCTATTCAGAAATATAATCTTTCGTCCTTTATTGCAAAATTGGATATGATAAAATCTTATGATAAGGTCAACTGGGCCTTTCTTATGAAGGTCTTAAGGAAATTTTTATTTTAGAAAAATGGTGTAAATAGATCCATTCATGTATAATAGGAGCATCCTTTTCAATTATCATTAATGGTTCACCATTTGGCTTCTTCCATGCCAAACAAGGAATTAGACGAAGCGACCCTCTATCACTGTTCTTGTTCATTATTATGGTAGAGGCCCTCAGTAGATGCATTATCCAGAAAAAGGAACTTGGATTATGGAAAGGTGTTTGTATTCCCAATATTGAAATATTAGTCCTTACACCTTGTTTGCTGACAACACATTGGTCTATGGAAAATCAAGCATTGAAGAGGCTCAAGTGGTCAAGAAATTTCTCAAGCTGTACACAAAAGTCTCAGGCTAAAAGATTAATGTTCACAAGTCCAAGATGTTAATATTTATGACCTTTGTGGTAAGATCACACAATGATGTATATGATAGGATTAATAATAAATATATATTATTTATTATTAATACTAACATTATATAAAATGTGAATTAATAAAGGCAATACAAATTAGGATGACTTATATGTTGCTATGTAAAGATGAATTGAAATAATTATTCAAGCTGGTCGACCTTCCCAAATGAGTTTGGGACATGTCTTTTGAACAAATGTCTTCTATGTATATATAACCAAAGAGGTGCAAATTTTCTTGGTATCGAAGACATAACATGCTAAAGAAATTCATACCTCATGCAGACCTATTCAAACCTATTTTGCAATAGTCATACATTACATATGAATTTAATCATTTGACATTAATTATAGAAGGAAATGTGGAGAAGTCTATTGGATGATCATTGAGGACAAATTCAAGGAGAATTGGACAACATAAACCAGGTACTATCTCTTTATGTCTTTGTCAGTACCTTATTATGTTTTGGTTTAAAAGAACACCTATAAATTGTAAACCCTAGGTAGAAATTTGAATATATTAACATGGTATCAGAGCTATGGTGGGAAAAAGATCATTCAAATTTAAGGGATTCAACCTTATCTTTTAAAACCTCCAAATTGGGCCTATGTTTATTACATCTACATTCAACTCATAATTTTTTTCAAATAAACCCGATTCGATTATCATAAAGCTTTGTTAAGGAATGATAAAATAAAATTTAAAACTTGGAGATGCTAAAGAATCAACTAATTCATAATTTATGAGGTCATCTACAAAGGAACCATGAGAACAAGTAAATATAGCCATGTGAAGAAGAAACTTCTCAAAGATGCATATAGCTATATGCACCCTAAAATGGTCGCCTAGACTTTGGGCCCCATTTCTCAATTTATCAAATCCATGAATCAATATTTTCAAATATCAACAATATCAATTATATCAATTTCCTTGATCAAATCATAATCAATTCAATATTTCCTAAGGTTTGAGCCTTATTTAATTTAAAATAAAAAAAATAAAAATAGAAATATTATTTAATTAAGAGAATATGCTCTCTTTTAATTAATTAAAAATCTCTTTTAATTAAATAATAAAATCACTTTATCCTAAGCCTTTATTTAATTAAAAGAAATTTTCTCCTCTTTTATTTAAATAAAAAATCCCCACTTTTCTTCTTATCCTATGTTGCACAAATAAAACATTATTCTTATTTTATAAAAAGGGA
>MU226145.1:613574-626479 GCA_018584345.1 Thuja plicata
ATAAAATTTGTTTTCCTTTCTCTATAATCTTATGGAGTTATTTTGTCCATGGGTTATTTTGGTTGTGGGTTATTTTGGAATGGGTTATTATGACCCTGGGTTATTTTGTCCTCGGGTTATTGTGGCTAGGTTATTCTGTCCAGGGTTATTTTGGCCGAGTTATTATGTCCTGTAATCATTGAATTCTTCTATCCATCAGTAATATAACTCTATATTAGCCAACAATTTCTCTGGTGTTTGGTGTAGATGAGTACCTTTCTATGTACTGATATATCATTGTAGTCCATTCTCAGCTTGCATCAATATGATTGATCTTGTGATAATGTGTAGGCTGATGCAGTCTTCAAGTAAGCTTAGTGACCAGTAGAAAAGGGTCGGATCCCTAGTCTATTCCTTAGGTACTCAAATGTATCTTTGGGCAATGGCTTTGTGAATATGTCTGCTAATTATTCTTTGGATTGTACAATATTCTAGTATCACCTCTTTCTCTTGTACTTGTCCCCTCAAGTAATGATACTTTATTTCTATGTGCTTTGTCTTAGCATGCATTACAAGGTTCTTTGAGATGTTGATTGCACTACTATTATCACAATAGATAATTACTGGTTCAAGAATTTTCATGTTTATACCTTTTAGTAATTGCTTGATCCATACAATTTTTGAGCAATTTGCAGTAGCAACCACATATTCCACTTCTGCAATAGATTGAGATATGCATCCTTTCTTTTTACTTATCTATGTGACAAGTCTGTCACCCATAAAGAATGCTCCTCTTTTTGTGCTCTTTCTATCATCTATGTTTCCAGCCCAATCATCATCGGTATAAACTTGTAGCTCAAATTTGCCTTCTTTATTATACCACAAGCCATAGTCTTCGATATTCTTCAGATATCTCAAAATTCTTTTGGTAGTATTCATGTGTGATTCTTTGGGATTAACAGAGAATCTTGCAACTATACCAACTGCATGTGCTATATCTGGTCTAGTATGTACAACATACATTAGTTTTCCAATCGTAGATCTATATAAGGTCTGATTTACCTTGGTTTTCTTGTCTTCCTTTGTCAATTTGCATCTGGTTTTCATAGGTGTTGCAATTGGTTTGTAGTCCTCCATTTTGAATATCTTCAACACTTCTTTGATGTATTTGGATTGTGTGATGTAGATTCCTTCATCCTCTTGTAGAATATGTAGACCAAGAGAAATTTAATCTCTCCAAACATTGACATATCAAATTCTTTGCTAATTTCATCAGCAAATGATTTGCATAACATATCATTACCTCCAAATATGATATCATCAACAAATATCTCAGCAATCAAAACTTTATCATCAGTTTCTCCTTTCAAATATAGATTACTGTTATCACTTGTTCTTACAAATCCAATACTAATGAGATAAGAGTGAAGTCTTTCATACCATGCTCTCGATGCTTGTTTCAATCCATACAAGGATTTATATAGTCTACATACCATGTTCTTTTTGTTAGGATCAACAAATCCTTCAGTTTGTTGAATGTATACCTCCTCTTCTAGAATTCCATTTAGAAATGTATATTTAACATCCATTTGGTATACCTTGAATCCCTTGAAAGAAACATAAGAAAGTAGAATTCTTACTCCTACTAGTCTAGCAATGGGTGCAAAGGTTTCTCCATAGTCAATACCTTCTTGTGCATACCCTTTGCATACCAGTCTTGCTTTGTTCCTTGTGACTTCTCCATTCTCATTCAGTTTGTTTTTTAATATCCATTTGGTACCAATGACATTTTTGTCACTCGGTCTAGGTACTAATGCCCATGTTTTGTTCTTCTCAATCTATTCATTTTCTTCATTCATGACACTTACCCATTCTTGATTCTCAAGTGTAGTATTAACAGATTTAGGCTCAAAATCACAAATAAAATATCTAGTGTTATGTGACTTACTTCTTGTTCTCATTCCAGCTCTTTTGTCTCCTATGATTTGGTCCTGCAGATGGTGTCTTTTGACATACTTGGCAAGTATAGGTTCAAATATCTGTACATCATTCTGATCATCATTTTGACCTTCATTTTGATCTTCATTACCACTTGGTTCACCATTGTGAACATTTTCCTAATTTTTGGCGTTTGCAGCCTGATGCTCGGGTGCATTGTTTTTTCACTCGGTAGCGATAAACTATTTCTTAGGAAGAGTGTCAGGTTCTTCAATGTAGACAAATATGTTGTAATCTTCTGGTTCTTTTCTCCTTTCCTCATCATTTTCTCACAAATTCATCCTCTTTAACATTTGCACTTTCAATGATTTGTTAGAGGATTTGTTAAGATATTTATAAACTTTGCTTTTGGTAGAATATCCTAGAAATATTCCTTCATCACTTTTGGGGTCAAGCTTTCCATTTATATCATCTTTCAATATATAATGTTGACTTCCAAAAATTCTAAAGTAACTTACATTAGGTGTGTATCTATACCATAGCTCATAAGTTGTCTTGTTGGTGTCTTTCTTCAATTGAACTCTGTTTAGTGTATAGACAACACTACTTACAACTTCTCTCAAGAATGTCTGTGTGATACCTTTCTCAATCATCAGTGGCACAATCAACAATTGATCTATTCCTCCTTTTAACAATCCCATTTTGCTATGATGTTCTCGGTGCTGAAACCTATCTTTGAATTCTATGCTCATTACAAAACTTAGTGAATTCGTCAGAAATGCATTATCCTCCTCTATTTGATCTCATACATTTCAGTTCCTTTCCACTTTGTTTTTCAACTATATCTTTATAACTTTTTAACATATTAAATGCTTCATACTTTTCTTTTAAGAACATAATAGTCATCATTCTAGAATAATCATCAACAAATAGAATGGAGTATATATCACCATAATAGCTCTTTGTTCTCATGGGTCCACATAGGTCAGTATGGACTAACTCTAAAATAGCATTAGATGTGTAGGTTTTTCTCTTGAAACTAGACTTTGTTATTTTTCCTTTTTGACAATTCTTACACATGACATGGTCGGGTTTTGACATGCTGAATAAGCCTCTTTCTTTTTCTTGCTTATCCTAACCATGTTGTCAAAGTTCACATGACATAACCTTTTATGCCACAACCAAATGTCTTCATTCCTAGCTAATAAACAAGTGGTCTCAATATTATCAAGATAGAATAGGTTACCTTTTGTTTGTTCACCAGTACCGATCAACCTTCCAATTTCATTATAGATCTTTGCCTTTTTGTTCTCAAATGCAACTCGATGTCCTATGTTATTCAACAGTGAAACACTCAATAGATTATAGTTAAGTCCTTTCACCCAATATGCATTTTCACATCTGATCAGATTATTCAACATGATTGTTCATTTTCTTTCAACTGGACAAGGTGAGTTATTACCCATCCTAACTAATCCACCATTATAAAATTCAAAAGTTTCAAACTTCTCCTTATCTCCTGTCATGTGGTGAGTACAACCACTATCAATAATCCAGACATCATTTTTTCTAACTTTAGATATGAGTACAGTTTCAACATACCTTTCTTCTTTGTTTGAATCATCCTTCATAGAAACAAATACTACCTCAATGTCTTCATCAGATTCAGTGTCAGTACTTTCATCTTTGTTTTCAATGAGGTAACAAGCATTCTTGCTTTTGTCCTTGTAGTCTCGGTTATCTCTTCTGTTAGATTGTCAGTTTCTTCGGTAATATCGGTCATCACTTCTGTCATACTTCTTTTCATAAGACCTGTCATTGTTTCTTTCATCGTTTCTCTTATTAGGGCATCTAGCAACAAAGTGACCAATTTCTTTACAATTAAAACATACCAAGGGTAATTTACCTTTGTATCTACCTTTACCTCTTTGCAATCTTCTAGCCATTAGTGCTTCAATTTCATCAAGTTCTTGTTCATCACTATCACTTTCACTATCATTTCTTGTAGTGTGTCTATGATTTGATTTACATATTTTCAGAGAAGATTTGAATACAGACTCAATAGTTGGTAAGACACTGTTGTCATAGTTATTCATATCAAATGAAATAAGTCTACCAATCAAACTGTAAAGAGTAACATTGTTATTTGCTACTGCTCTCATTTCTTGAATTGTATATACTCTAATAGCATATACATGTAGTAAGGTTATTAGAATTTTACTTACCACTATTTCTTCCTTGAGTACTCCTACTCCTCGAATAGCATTAACAACATCTTTGATTATGTTTTTGTACTGAGTGATGTTTTCTTCTTCTTTCATTTTTAGGTCATCAAACTTTCATCTTAAGCTTCCAGCTTTAGTTCTTAGCACATTTTTATCTCCTCCATGTAGTAGCTTGAGTTTGTCCCACATTTTCTTTGCAATGGTGCATGTTTTGACATCTTCAAACTCAACATCAGAGAGTGAAGAAGCAAGTTCTATCATCATAAAATTGTGTTCATATTTCTCTCTCAATTGATCAATTGTTGGAGGTCTAGTAGGTAAAACAAATTCAGTATTCAAGTACTGTGTAACATCATTTCCAATACCTAAGAGGTGGATTCTTATCCTACTTTTTCATGATGCAAAGTTGTCCTTGTTCAACTTAGGCACATCCCTTTTACTCATCTTGTGATCTTTAGCTTGAGTCTTGAAACTCTCTTCCAAGAACCAAAGCTCTGATACCAATTGTTAGAATAACTGAGAGGGGGGGGGGGGGGGGGAATTAGTGNGTGAATTAGTGTCCTAAAAAATTAATCCAATAATTCAACCAAACATTTATATCTCCAATATAATATCCTTAGTTATCATTCAGTCCTAAAATATGTATGCCTTGTGTAATTCTATCAAATTTATACTCCTCGGTGAATATACTGTTTATCCTTTTCTAAGCTTTACCGAATAGCAGCAATTAAAACTTAGTGTTTACTGACCAATCTTGTTTTAGTAATGTGTAAAGAAAAACATCAAAGAAATGAGCAATATACACATTTGACATATGAATTTTTAACATGGAAACCCTCTTAAGGGAAAAACCACTTGGGATCAGTAACCCATAATTTTCACTCTTCTGAAGTGATCTCGGTGAAGAGCCAACCTTGTTAAAGGTTACAAATACACTATTAAGTGCAACCTTGTTAGAGGATTTAAAACCATTGGTTACTCTTTTGACCTTGTGCATTCACTATGTTGTCAACAAGTAAAAACATTTTGATACTCTTGAGTATCTCAATACATTAAGGACTGTTAAATCCCACTCGGTTACAAGATTTTCTGAATCAATGGTTAAGCTAAAACAGTAAATGATTTGTTCATTAATACAACTTTAACTTACACATTTTCAGGTCTATTGTAAGTCCATAATACCTCTTCTGATCAATGTTCTCTTCAATTCCTTTTGCTCCCCTTCTTTCTGCTCGGTGAATGTTGTTGCTTCTCTATTGCTCAGTGTCTACAAAATTCTTAGCTTTGTTCTTCTGCCTGTATGATCAGATCTGCATGAAGAATTTTCTCTTCACCAGAATTATATTCAACATTCCTCTTTTAATAATGAATTACTTGTCTCTTTATATAGACATGATTTCACCGTTTCATCTCCTTGTCTTTCTTGTTCTTGGCGTAGATTCTTTCTTGATCCGCAAATCTCACCATGCATTTGCTTTAATCTTTAAATCCTTGCTTTAGTTTTATCCTGTAGATTTATCCTTGACATCTAGGAATAAAAATAGCTTTAAATCTTGAGTTCAACTGGTCAATAAAAACAAATCAATCAATCAGTTAACTCTATATTTAGCTCCTTCTAGCTAAGTGTTTTTTCATTTCCTAACTCCAGTTCTGATCGGTGATCAACTCTTAGTTTGCTCGTTCATTGACTCCAGTTGTCATCGGGCATCAATACTGTCTGTCTGGTAACACTATGAATTTCTCGGTGTTCACTTCAATTATGCTCAAGGTTTTGATGCTCGGTATACACTGTGACTGCTTGGGGTTCTCTATCCATCGGTGTGCACTGTCCGTCAGTTTTTACTGTCACTTGGTGTACACTGGCTTTTTATGTTTCCTGATAACATAAACTTTATCTCTTTGGTTTCTTGAAGTCTATGACAATATGTATATGAAAAATCATATTAATATCAAGTTGACATCAATGACAATACAATACATTAACTGATTTAATGTCTTGCATTTACTTTCTGCAGCTCGGTGATCATCAACTTGTCATCTTCAAACATTCAATCAGTTACAGTTCATCACTAGGTAGAAATCTGAAAAATATTAACACAAGCTATTTATTTTCAACACAAACAAAGTGATCAGAAAAATAATTTAGAGAATTCTCCAATTCTTTTCTGCTGACCTTCCAAGCACTTACCTTGGCATTCCTATGTTCATGGGGTCAAACAAGGCAACTTATTGGGGATCAATCATAGACATGATTTCTTCTCAGATAACAGCTTGGAAAGCCATATGGATTTGTCTCTCTAGTAGAGTCCTCCTCGTTAAAATGATCTTAGCTGCTATACTAAATTATTACATAGCTATTCTCAAAGTCCCTAATTCAGTTGTTTAAAAGATAGAAAAAATAATAAGGAATTTTCTTTTGAATGGAAATCTTTCGAATGAGAAAAAAATTCCTCTTGTGTCCTTAGACAATATGGTTGTGGATAAGTATTCTGGGGGGTGGGACTACACTTATTATCCAAGAGGAATTATGCCTTTGGAGGCAAGTTAGTTTGAAGCATGTACATGAAACCTTCAACAATCTGGTGTAAATTTATGCAGGCTAAATATCTTAACAATAATCTTCCACACAAAGTATTTACAATTTCTAATCCCCCAAATGGCTCGGAAATGTGGAATTTGATAATGGAATCTAGGGAGATTGTTACAAAATATATCTCATGGAAAGGGAATGATGGATGTAGAATTAATTTTTGGGATGATTCCTGGAATGGGCATCCTCCTCTTAGATGTGTTCCTGAGCTACAAACAACAATCTCTATATTTATAGCATGTTGGGGTACAAACTTAATATATTATATTGATCACATAGAAAATTTCTCCTCTTAAGCCTTATGGAAAGATCCCTCTAATCTACAAATTCTTTATTCCTAAAAATTACATTCAAAAGTATCCTTTCACATAGATTAGCATACATTTCAACTACTAAGGATGAAATTTTTTGTGCTCCATCAAAACATGGAATATATTAATTGAAACAAGGATATATGGCTATTCAAAAAAGTCAAAGTGTTCATACACCTCAGAGAGCTTTTTATTTCTACTGGGACAACACAATCATGCCCAAAGCATGGGGCTTCACTTGGTTATCTCTTAGGAATCGAATCCTTAGAAGTGATAGGCTACTCAAGCTTAATATAATTGAAAGCTTCAATTGTATTCTATGTAACTCTAAGTTGGAAACAATTGATCATCTCCTTCATCATTGTCCATTTACTTCATCTTGCTGGAATTAAGTTATGGGAAAATGTGTACTCCCTTTTCTAAGTCTTTGTGGGACTAGTTACAAGCATGACTTATCATCTTCAAAAATTCCCTTTTTGCTTGCATTTGGAGGGTTACCCCAGTAATGGTTATATGGTAAATTTGGTGGGAGAGAAACAAGCGTATCTTCCGAAAAAAGGACATGAACAAAAACTCCAACATCCACCATAGAACGACATGGACAAAATCTCCTACATGCACCACTCCCCAATCATCACACAAACACTTAACAATAGATTTGAAACATCATAAGAAATCCAATATTAAGAAAAGGGAAAACCTTATTAGAAACCCAACACACATGACATAAAACCCCTTTTTCATAGTGGTCACTATTGTTCATCAAGTATTACTTATTCATCAGGTATTACTGATGGTAAAATGGATTTGATTATGTTAGCCATTACTTTGTTAATAATATTATAAACTACATTGTACACTGAGATTAGTCTATAATCCTTGAAGGTGTCAGTCGACTCCTTTTTTGGAAGTGAATTAATAAAGGTATTATTAATGTCCTTACGTATGTATGCATTTTCTCCAAATTCTTCCACAACCTCCCACAAGTAAAACTTAATGATTTCCCATGATTTTTGGAAGAAACTAGGTAGGCATTCAAAATAGACACCACCATAGGCACCTACGACAATCGTACCCCATTATTTTCTATATTGACTAATACAGAGGAAATTTGGTCACCAGAGAAACATATCGAGGGTTTTGGGTATTTTTCTTTTTCTACATCATTTCATCGTCATTTCCTTTTGGATGCCACATCTTTATTTCAACCTTGTTCCACTCGCACTCTTCCTACTCCAGTAGCTTCCCATAACTATATCCCATCTTTGATCTTGAATTCTCTATCTTTGATGTTCTGTGAAAAACCCTAGGTTGTCTTCTAGAGTCAAGTCCAGCCTGACCACCATATGAAAGATCACTTGGACTATCTCGTTTAGGAGGTTTCTAAGGGGAAAATATGTAGGTAGTCATTGGATAAAAAATATCCAGATAATAATGATCATAGTAATAGGGGGATCTCTATGTAATATTGATAGGCAAATTTACCATAATCACATGAATAAAATCTAAATAATCTGAAATTTTATCAAAATTTTTTAGGGATAAAATAAAACTTACCCAGAGAAGTCACCTAGAAATTGTAGGAAGATTTGCAACCTTGAAAGTGAAATTATTGACAACCTAGTTTGAGCTCTTTACGTCTACATGCATATGAGAAAATGTCAAACCTTTTGCTCCTATTTTCTCCTGCGCGAACTGTGTTTTCACGCTACATCCACAAAAAATGATTTCCTTTTGTCTTTTTTTTTTATTATATTGACCGAACCTGTCATAAGTACGATGGTAATCAAGACATTGCCGTCATAATTGTGACTTCATTGGAGAAAATTACAAAAAAAACCAAATTCACTAAACGGGCATCCTCCATCGAAAGTTACCATCGAAAGAAGCCCCAAATGTATTAGTGTTCCATGTATTGAGGGATAACAGAAAAAATAATATTAAGGGACTAAGGGTTATCAATGTCACAAGTGAGAATATTGAATTTGGATTGAGTCAAGGAGGAAAGTTATTTTTGTAAGGTTGACACAGTTAGGGAAAGGTTATTAATGGTTGATGTAGGAGCATCTTGGGATCTTGGAAATCTTGCATCAACCAAATTTTTTTTTTTTTTTCCAGTTTGTCTATTGCTAAGTATATTTCAACGTCCCTTCAGTTTGGATCAGTTGTTTTTGCGGACCTCATGGAGTGTTTCTGGAATCATGCTTTACCTTCACCAAGGTTTGCATATCGATTAATTTCTTCACATTTGAGATATCTTGGATTTCTGGTGGGACATCTCTATTCTTCACATTTCTTTACCAGTTTTTATTTTTTGATCTTGCAAAGGATTTTCCTGATCAAAAAATCTTCATGGCACATATCTCAATGATCCTATATGCATGGTTGACCTACTTGTGGGTTTTCTTATCATGTTTTAGCTATTTGTGAGAGATTCTTATGATTTAGGTCTTGACCTATAATGTAATATGTTTTCATGTTCTTCGAGAATGTGATCTTTCTCAGGCCGATCTGATGGTTGTGAAGGCTTTATAGACTGATATAATTGATCCTTTAGTAAGATAGAGAGAAGTGGCACAACTTCGGTAGTTAGAACTATTAGTGTGAGCTTGTGATAAATAGTATAAAAAGATAGCCTACAAAAGGTTCTAAACATACTTGTATGCATGGAATGTAAGACTGCATGTTGTAGATCCATTGTACTTGATTTCTTGATGATAATAAGAAATCATACCTTGCATATCTCTCCATTGTTTTGTGTTGCTTCCGTTGTGTGACTCTTGCTGTAAGAGTTGGATAGACTTCTTTGAAGTTCCTACTGTCCTTGGCCGCACCAAGGGATTTTCCTGATCGATGAAGCTTCATGATGCATATCTCAATGATCATATATGCATGGCCGACCTACTTGTGGGTTCACTCATCACATTTTATCTATTTGTGAGAGATTATTATGATTTAGGTCCTGACCTATAATGTAATATGTTTTCCTTTTCTTGGAGAATGTGATCTTTCTCAGACTGACCTGATACTTGTGAAGGCTTTTTAAATTGATGTAATTGATCCTTTAGTAAGATAGAGAGAAGTAGCACAACTTAATTAGTTAGAACTATCAATGTGAGCGTGTGATAGATAATATAAAAAGATAACCTATAAAAGGTTCTAAACATGCCTGTATGTCTGGAATGTAAGACTGCATGTTTCAAATCCATTGTACTTGATTTTTTGATTATAATAAGAAAGCAGATTTTTCATATCTCTCCATTATTTTGTGTTGGTTCCCTTGTGTCTCTTGTTGCAAGGATTGGACTGACTTCTTTGATGTTCCTCCTGTCCTTGGCTACACCAATGGTAGTTTCTGTAGACATGTGTGAAAGTGAAGGATTTGGAACATTGTAGGTAATGGAGGGAGGTGGTACATTGTGGCTTGTAGGTATAGATGAAGATTGGGAAATACATGGAACACTCATAGGAGGAGGGATGATAGGATTAGGGATACTTCCAAGACTAACATGTGTAGGATTGACATTTTGAATAAATGTAGTAATCATAGGTGGAGTATATGTAGGAACATTAGCTAGAGAAATAGGAATAGGAATAGAAGCCTCAACATTAGTATTAGGATGAGAAAATTTAAGATCTTGAGCACAAGTTTTTATAGTCTTGGTATTTCCATTAATAAGATGAGATATGCCACCCAGTAAATCAACCCCATTATTATCATTGCAAATCAACTTCATCAGTCCTTCTACTAAGGAGATGGCTTGTTAATAAGAATGCTCTTGACCTAACCATTGCTCAATTTTTTCAAAATCATGAAAAAGCTTTTGCACTTCGGTAGGGCCCTCTTAAATATACATCCTCATTATGAGAATAATGAGAAGATATAATCTTAGCAATAATAGGTATGTCATTAGTAGGCATAGTGGTATCATCTACATTCCTATGGAACATATTAGAGGACTCGAGATCAAATAAATTTATAAGTTTACAAATTCTCACCGCAATGCTATATGTAGGGCTAAAGGTTACGACTCTCATACACAAAGAAATGAAAAAAGGAGATGTCTAAATAATGAAAAATAATAAGGAATTGATCATTTGTACATTTTATGAAGTAAATTATAAGCATGTGAATCATATCTGAAATGAAAAGATAAAGATGATGTGACTATTCACTAAGGTCATATAAGGTAAGATATGTAAATATATAAAACTTAATAATGTAGATGCAATGCATACAAATAAGATGTAAACACCAAATTAGAATGGAAATTTTATGATTCGGGTTCACCAAATTGTAATGAAATAAAATGGTGAAATGGGGATGGGATGACTATTCACTAGGATGATCAAACTAGATGGACTTAAGCACTGAACAAGTGCAAGGTTTTTTCCCTTCCACTAATGAGTAGGATTGATTAATCAAATTTGGAATGATAAAAGAAAGAAAATGGGATGCAAGGAGGAAAAATCCAAGTATACATATAAAAAGCAGGCCGATATGAAATTTCCAAAACTAGATCTAAGAAGCAGTTAGGGCCACTACTGTGTTCCAGAAGTTGTGGCCAATTTTTCCTAGCAGGGGCGATCTGGACAGAGAGGGGAAACTAGAGTCACTCCTATAGGTGAAATTCATCCCTTTTCTACCAAATTCTAATGTTGGAGCCCAAGATATAAGATAGATAGTTAAGACTTCCTAAATCTGGATAAAAAACTTTGATACTTGTCACCTACACAAAAAAAGAGGAAATTGTTGAGAGGTTTTCCCTAGTCAATGATGACATGTAACTGATTAAATGTTTGATAATGTTAAGTTGAAGATAATGCAAGACATTAAATCAGTTAATGGTTTGTATTGTCATTGATGTCAACTTGATTTCATCTGTACGGTCATGTATATAATGCCAAAGACTTCAGAGAATCAATGGAACAAAGATTATGCTTTCAACAATGCATAAAAGTTAAGTATTCACTAAGTGACAGATAACACCTGCAACGAAGTGTACACCATTGGTAAAGGAAAATAACCAAAGTCACAGTGATACCTAACGATCAGAAGATAGTATTGCCCAAAGAAGAAAAATCACAGGATGCCCGATGAGCTGAGAACAAAGTTGCCCGACGAGTAAATTCCAATGATGCCTGACGGATGAAGATCCCGAAACTGACTGGAGTCACACTGACAAAATTGGCAATTGTCACCGATGACTAACTGCAGAGTTGACCGACAGAATAGAGAGTTCATAAAATGATAAAATATTTAGCTGGCAAGAGCTAAAGATAGACTTAACTGGTTGCTTTCATTGTTTTATTCGACCAGAGTTAAGTGATTGATTTAAAAAATATTTGTACAGTTGACAAGAAGATAACTACGAGACAAATCAAGAGTTAAGCTTTAAATCAGATTGGCTGGATTGTTTTTCACACCAAGAATCAAGAATCAAGAATCAAGAAATGGTGAATATCATGTCTATATAAGAGACAAGCTTAAATCATTTCTGAATCATCACATGAACGGGGGTGAATAATTAGAGGATGTTGAAGAGAAACTGATGAAGGATAACTTCATGCAGTACTTATCAATCAAGCTGAAGGAGAGCTAAGGAATTCTGCAGACACCGATGAACAGTGAAGCACAACATCATAAAGCAGAAAGTGTGGAGCACAAAGAATTGAATTGATACATTGATCAGAGAGGTAATGTACTTAAATAGATATGAAAATCTGCAATTCACGTTGCATTAGAAACAAGTCATTGTGTTTCAGTTTAACCATTGAAGCATCAAGTCTCTTAACAGAGCAAGACTTAACAATCTTCTATATATTGAGGTACATCCCAAGGAGTGCCAAAAAGGTTGATTC
>MU226145.1:633925-651142 GCA_018584345.1 Thuja plicata
ATTTCCTTTCATGCATTGCAATCATATAGAATAGATTTCATTTTCATGCATTGAATCTCTCATTTCATGGTGTACTTGCATGGGCACAACTAGGTCAATCTGAGGGCCTCCATTACAAACCTTTGCATTCCATGACTAGGGAGCTATGAGTCGATATTTTGAGTCCTCATTCTTGAGCAACCTTAGATGGAATAACCCATAGAAGTGTGACATATTTTCATCACACACCTCTCAGTTATTACTAACAGTCAAACTCTTGTTTAGGAATTAACCTTGAAATTGAAATGAAATTGCATAAAGGAAAGAAGTGTTTTTTTAGTAGCAAAGGCTTGATAAATGTTATACCTTCACAAACATTACATGGATCATGCAGATACTTTATTGTTGTCCTGACGTAGTCATGACCTTGGATCTAGGATAGGAAGAACATGAATGCCTTCACACATGCTAGGATCTAGACATTACTCCATATCTTCCATTCATGATGCTTGAATTGACTTGATTTCTACTTAATTACTTGAATGCTTAACTTGATAGCTTGCCTCCTGATTCTTAATTCATGGATTTGATTACATGTAAATGCATGGATCTCAAAATGAGGGAGGCAACTTTGTGTTTATACCTCTCAAAGGAATTTTAGGGGTCAATAGTCAAAGTAGACAAAGTTTGAATTTAGAATCTTGCTTAAAATCAAAATACAAAACTCAAATTAAAATTTATCCTCAAGTTAATGTGACAAGCGCAACTTTCAATGATAGGGTCAAAAAAATTGTGAACCACTCCACCTAAGTTTCCCTTGTCAAGGCAAAATGACTCAAATTTTAATTAAGGGGTGAATTTTAAGATAAGGATTCCAAAAATGTGCGCTAAATTGTGGTCTAATAGCATAATGAGAATGGAAGCATTGGACACTAAAATAGGGCCTAACTAAGACCAAAATTGTAAGTACTTATTATTTAGGAAACTACAAATGCATAATTCAAATAAGTGCATTCATTCATTTTTTTAAAAATGAAAAAATAATAAAAGATATGCATCCAAACTTACCAAGAAAAGAAAAATTGGGAAAAGAGTCCCCACAACAGATCATAAGATTCAGAAACTAAAAATAAGAAAATTAATTCCTAATAAAGAATCCCTAGTAAACTTATGATAACGTGAATAATATTTTAAATAAACATCAACCCTAGTGTGCAACTTAGGGAGGCTACATGTGCAGACCAAAGGGAAATGCATGTATTAGCAAAAATACCTACTTTATTAATCTTTTTTAAAGATGGATCTCTTGTAATATAAGTAAAGGAGAAATAAAACTAGTAAAAAAAAAACCTCTAAAAGAGAGAATAAAAACCATGTGCTAATGATGGATCTTGAGTGGTGATGTAATGCCTTGCCAAGGAACCCTTGGAACAAAGGGTTAAATATGCACTAATAATCTTTTTTGGATACATAGGATAAACATTACATATTAATGTACATCGCATAACCATGACATAAGCAAGATACAACAAGCTAAAGATAAACATAATGATCATTACATGATCACACACAAGAGAAAGACTTTGTAAGCACTTCAAAAGGTTCCAAGACAACCAAATATACCCTTAGAATAGAGAACACATATTCTTGATAGTGTCCTACATGGATCTGGGAAGCATCCACTGACCATGAGAGGCTAAGATGGCAAGAACTCACGACTAACAAAAAGGAATACTGAATCAAATCCCAAACTCATAAAAATTGATGCTCTTTTTAAGCCCAAATAGATGTTTCTAGTGTTATTAACCAAAAAAGTTCATTTCCTTTCTAACCATAATCAAAAGAAATAATGTGAACCACAATCCTCAAATGATTTTGATCAAGCCTAGAAGGCATCCAAGAACCCTGCAGAAACCAACTCAAATGCACAGGTCAATCACCCAGTTCCTAGAAGTGATTGGAAGACCAAACTAAGAAGAGATGATGAAAGCATGCAGAGACTTTGATTCTCCTTGCATAGATGCTAATTTTCATAGATGCACATTCATGACTGGTGAAATGTTTGAGACAAAAAGTCTTAGTCCAAAGAGGCAGAGACGTTGATCAACAGGCAGAGACATCAATCTATGAAATTTATCAAAAACAAAGAGAGTGAAATCTTGGAACCTAAGTTGACTCCAACGTACAATTGAAAAGAATCTAGCTCCACACTAGGGAGTACTAGAATAAAACATATCGAGGCCATGATCACTCAATTACATCAATAATACATAAAATGAAGTATAAAGGAAACTAGGCTAATCAAGAACATAAATGTTTATATACAATACATATACCAATGCCATCAAAGTGAAGTGAGCTCTCAAGCTCCAAGTCTCTATGGCTGGAGGAAGTTCATCGCCTGTACATCAATCCCTAACATTGGTAAAGTGCAACACCACCCTAACATGTGGAACCCTCAGGCCCACCCCACCATGCTCATGGAGATAGTAACCCGACCACAAACACAAGGCATAAATACAAGCAAGGAATGACAAAACACACGCCAAGAAAATACATAATCTCATAAGGAGGTACCAAGATCCAATGCAATACACATATATGAAGAATACAAATACACATGGAGAACACTAAACATGTGGACCAATGTCCCAAGCACAATCACTATACCACATATCAGAATACATCAAGGTGCTACTCAGTACTACAAGATCTAGACACAAGGATACTAACCATAGGGAGTATCCATACCCGCACGAGGGTCAATCCTAACATCTGGGGCACAAGTACCATCTACCACCCGTACGGTTCAATCTTGACATCCGTGGATTTAATGATTTCCAATTCCCACACAAGGGTCAATCCTGACATCCGGGGAATACCAATTAATCTTGATTAGTGTTTTAACCCAATTGTTTAATTATTTTTTCACTTTTTAAGTAAACTCCTAAATGCATCCACTGCAACCACTTCTAGGCCATTTTATGCATAAGGAGCTACTCCCTATGACTACTCAACATACATAGTCTAAGGCTCAACATCCAAAAATGGAGACCAATAATAGGATTTCCAAATCAATCTACATGAGGATTTAATAAGCTCTTTGTCAACTTGGATACCCAAGGACGGTAATAGGGACTTCATCCACTCGTCTACATGAGGATGGTAACACAAGGTTGTCCACTCGTCTACACAAGGATAAACATGAAATATATCATCATCATGGTCTACACCAATGATGAAAAACAACATATAAACATCAACAAGCACAAAGCCAATGATTGGATGATAGCTCCACTCCAAAACTCTCAAGACATGCAAGTTGAGAAGACTCAAGCAAGAAAAGAAAGAAAAGACTCTCAAGTCAAACCCATAAGAAAGGTGAACTCAATTGGCCTCAATCCAACAATACATGTCACTTATACCTTGACATAGGAGCATAGCTCAACTACATGGATGGACAGGGTCTCAACACCAACATCCACATGTCACATATGAGCTCCTCTCAAGTATGGAAGATGTCATTACAGAGACATAAGAAACAATAATAACACAAAGGAAGGAGGATATATCAACTCCAAAATAATCAAGGCATACAAATGAGAAATACAACCACAAGCCCACAAGTAAACCTACTCGATTAGCCAATTTTGCAAGACAAAAAATTCTCATGGAATCCATCATACATCTTATTAGAACACAAGGGAGACTTTCAATGGTCAAAATGACCAAAAACCTAACTTTTGATAAATTTTGAGAGTGAAAATTAACAAGGGATATTTAGATTGCGGTGAAAGATAACTGGGATGTCCTATATCCATTCCATTTTTCAATAATAAAATAGACATGGAAGACTACCAAGAACAATCACTCTTTCGTGCCCAACAATTTTTTAGACATATTCCAAGTGGCACGCAAAATGAGGAAAACCAAAAACACCAAAAATTCAAACATCTCAAAAATCAACAAAATTAAAGCCCATTTTCTACTTTGCACCCAAAATCCCAATAATTAAATGAAATTATGATTTTGTATACATATAAAATATGGCAACATAACATTTCTTAAACCCCAAAAATCACATGGCAAAACCATGAAATGCTTACACCCGTCCAACTAGGTGGAGAAATCAAACACAAATGTGGAGAAATACTAATTCTTTGCCCATGATCCTATTGCAATTTACTTCATTCAATAAAACAAAGAGAACAAAAAATGATAGGATGCCCTACCATACTCCAAATGGTGAAAACCCAAGAAGATGAGAAATAAAAGAAAACTCTGCCGAATTGGACAAAACCTTCGACAAAGCAAAGATATTCTAACATGATTCTAATGAGCTTCTCCATGTAGGAATATGAAAAGTGTATCAAACACAACAAGAAAATCATCGATTTCTCTAAAGCAATTTGGAGCAAAATCCCCATTTCTCAAAACATGAAGTGCAAAAATGAACTTTTTCCCACAATATAAAGTCACTTTTCCAAAATGAATTTCAAATAGATTATTTAAATAATTAAATAAACTATTTAACCTTTCCCAAATTAAATTAAATTGATTCTAATTTAATTGAAATCCAACTACGAAAAATTAGGCAGTAAATAAAAATAACATTAAAATTCTCCAACACATTAAAATCAGCATTTTAATTAAATCATCCACGATAACTGCGTGGACTCTAATACATAGACTGTAACTGGTCTATCAAAAATGCAATATGAATATGGATTTACCAATCACATACCAGATTTATGAATCTGGATACACCTAGCAAACAAGCATGTTTCCACTATGACTTTCCCCCATGTTTCCAATATGACTTTCCCCCAAATGAAGATAAATCAAGGGAAATGAAACACATGAAAAAGAGAGCACAAAAGGGATCTACTATCTTTGGGGTCAGTATGATCATATGATAACTCATGTATATCAAGAATTATGGAAAAATGAATCAACATCATCCCCCAAAGGTAGTAGAACTAGCAACATAATGGAAGATCACATAAGAGATACAAACAAAAGTCTTTTTGGGTCAACATTATGAAGACCAAAAAGAATGATGGTTTCTACCACTTTGCATTGTCCCCAAACAGACAACACAAAGGTACATTTATGGCAATAGCACATGCATGATATAACATGTATATGACATATAGAAGAATTGAGATACAAATAAAGGAATGTTATGATAAGTTTGATCTCTTTATCACCTCGCACCATCGGAGAATCAAGGGTCATCTAAAGAAATCTAAACAAAACATATAAGAAACAAAACATCATAGGGGAAGCACAACATCAACAAGAAAACACACAAAATAATCCACTGTACAAGAGGAGCTAGTCAAGCGTATCGCCTGCCACCCATCTTGGTTATCATTTCTTAGGGAAAGTGGGAAAACTACAAGGGTCACAATGTCAAGTACATCAAAATGGATCTATTGCATGTTGCAAACAATGACCATGCTTTGATGACGAATCACTTTATTTTTCAAAAGGATCTAGGGATAACATTTGTGAAAATATTGCAGATAACTCATGATTTATTGCAATAACCTCATACATGGCATCAGAATTGTTAGGATCGACATCATTTGCAATATTGACAGTGTTATCATCATCAAGAGTATCTTCTCCATCTAGATTAATAAAAATAGGATCTTTGATACAAAAAGAGCAATCACCATGTCTAGAAAATTTAATTTTCTTTGGATTAATTTCCTCCCTTGGGATATGCATAGGTTTGTTAAAGGGAATCAATGTAATATGAGGTTTCTTAGTGGAGAAAATATTTTGGGAAGCTAGCTCACGAGGTCTATGATGGTATTCACAAGCATAATGGTTGCGTTTGTTTTTTTGTATATTTGTGATGGTTTAGGATCAATCACCATCGGTTGCTTAGGATATTTAGGAGGAAGAACATAAGGAACCTCACTAGGTTGAGAGATGGAGAGTACAAGATTCTTGTAATATATAGGAGGTGGAACAAAAGTATAGGTAGGAAGAATAGGAGGGGCATGATGGATGCCAAGTCCAAAACAAGGATATGGGACATCCTTAGGAATGATAAGTTCATAAACATTTTGGGCTTTGAATTTTTGGTAGGACAAGAAGAGATGATCTTGGTGAGGTCATATTGGTTGCAACATGGAAGGACAAAAGAAGTCAAGGTCAAAGTTTCCATGACTCACTAAAGATTGATAAAGACTATGGTTGATTCTAATAATTTATCAATTATGGGGATATTTCAAACACTTATGGATAGGAGAGACAATATCTTTCATAGGAGTGAGCCAAGGAAGTCCAAGTCTCACTTGGAATTGATCGAAAGATGGGATGACATAAAAGGTAACATCTAACTATTTTTTACCAACTTGAACCAGAAGAGCGATGGAACCATGGGTAGGATAAACAAAAACGTTAAAAGTCTTAATCATTACATCTGATTTTTCATAGGAGTATTCATGAACTTTTCTTGTGTGAAGATATTCCTTTGTTGTAGAATCCACTTTAAAATTAGGATCAATAAGAAATCCTCAATTGAACTTATCATTAATCTTTGCTAAACTATAAAGTGAACCATCAGGTGTCTTAATAGTAACTTTAGGATAAAATGTAATGCAAAGCTCAAGTTTAGGTTGGGATTAATCAATAAGATTGACAACATTATTAACCACACTACACATGTTATTACGATTCACAGTTGTAGGTTCATGAGACACAAAAATATTGGAGGGAGAAGGTAATGTGGTAGGCTCAAAATTATTTTTTAAATGGGAAGGTAAAGGATAAGTGTAGATTTGCAAGTGTTGGTTAGGGGGTACAATGGATTTGTTTCCTTTAACATTCACACCCTCAATACTTATAGATTCAATAATATCTTGGATAATGTTCTTCAAATGGAAGTGCTTCTTAGTATCATGGCCAACATGACAATGGCATTGAAAAAATTCTTTAGGACCATGGGAAACAGGAAATGGATTGTGTTGTGGGTCCACAACACAAACCCCATTTTTTTGGTCCTCTAACCATAGGGACCCCCCTTTTTTTGTCCTTTTGGTCTTCTCGCGTCTGACCCTTTCTTGATCCCCAACAGGTCAGTCTCATTAAAGGGTTGTCAGTTTATCAAAACAAATAGAAGACATTTTTTTCAGCCTTTCGGCCTTTTCAGAGGACCAAAGTCCACAAAATACCAAAATGGATGAAAGGCCAAAATTCATCCCTTTTGGTGTTAAGGCCTCCGAAAACACTGAAAAGGCCAAAGATGTCCACCTCCAAACTTTCAGTGTTTCGGAGGCCAAAACGCCGAAAGCATCGACTCCACCCATGGGCTATAAATTGGCAAAAGGGCCCTCATTCACTCACTTTGCTTTCTTTTGTCTCTGAAATTTTGAGAAATCGTGACTTCAAAATTTTTGCCCTCGCCCCTTGTGATTGATCACCCTGCACCTTTGAGCTTCATCATGTCATCCTCCTGTGCTCCTAGCTCAGTCAAGGTAGGTTCCTTCCTCGGTGCTTAGCATTTTCTTTCCTCTTCTTAGGTTTAGGTTAGGGTTTTTTTTGCACATGGTTCTTGTCCATCCCAGTTTGTGCTAACTCCCCTCCCCCCTGGTTTCCTAGGGCCTTAAGGGCATCTTCAAACTCAGTAGGGAGTCCCTCCTTGTCAGGTCAAGTCGGGTCTTTCATGTTTTCTAGGTTAGGTTTTTTTTTTTTTTCCAGTCGTGGCCCTTGTCATAGGTTTTCGGCCTCTGAAAGGCCGAAAACCATTTTTTGTCTATTGCCTAAGTGTCCATTGGAGATTTATCCTTTTCGGCCTTTCAGAGGTTCGAAAGGTCTAAAACGCCGACAAGTTTGAATCACAAAAAATGTTGGATTTCAGACTTTCATAGTTTGTGACCCATTTCAGACTTTCAGCGTCCGCAAAAAATATCAGGCTTTTGCATGCCAAAAAACTGACAAAGCTTGCTCATCAACAATTGCCTTTTTCGCACTTTTGGCCTTTTCAGACTCTGAACTAGTTTTCGGTGCCCGAAAACCCCGAAAGGGCTAAAAATGTGAAATCTCCATTCCTAGCTACTTAAAGAGATGTTTACCTCTATTTTCTTACATTATTCAGTTTTATCTTAGTTTTCTCTTCAATAAGATACTGATACTTGCATTCTCCTCGTAAGGATACCTGAACAAAAGACAATGTCTCTGATGAAATACCAATACAAGGGGAATCCCCCAGCTTCAAAGGTCAGGAACAAACACATGGAAATCACCGACACTAACATTGGGAATGTAGATTGGGATCAGTTCCTGGTACAATGCTCCTAGCCAGCAGGGAGATTCAAGGATTGCACTGCACTAGTCTTATCTGGCCTAGTGAACGTAGCATCCCACCTTGTAGTTGTCTCATCAATGGATCTAATTATAACCTTAGCCAATCATTATAACTCAGATGAAAGAGTAGTCCAAAACACGGAGGGACAGGTGGTACTCGATATAAGGCCAGATATCATAGAGGAGGTCTTCCACCTCCATAAATGCATAGATGAGATCTATAACTTCTACATTGGAAAGGGGCTCCAGTGGTTCAACAACAAAGAAAATGAAGCCTATGAAATTGTAAATAATGACTGCCTCAAGCAACCTCTCCCATAAAAATAAGTTGGATAAGATATACCTCCGATGGGGATACTTAAAGGATGATATCCAGGCGGTTATAACATTGATAAGCCGAGTTTATGGACTAGCTCAATCTATCCAACTTGAACCCTAGATGATATTACTAATAGAAAGGATCAGAAGCCATAAAGCAAGGTTTGACTGGGGTTCCATCATCAGTGATAAATTGGATGCTAAGTTGACTGCAGTATAGCATAACCCCAAGTTCTATATGAGCACCTATATATTATACCTATTGGCAGCCCAGGAAGACTACCCAGGTCTTACCAAGAGGGGAAACATAAATTATCCAAATTCTTGGCCCAACATTGTATACCCACAGTTAATGAAGAGGGAAAATATGCCATAAAATTGCCCTGATTATAGGATAGTCAATGATGCTTTCATATTTGCAGTCATCTGATCCATTGAGGGTGATTTTGCAAAGAGGATGTCAGAAGAGGCAATTGCCAAGGTAAGGGCCATTGAGGCCTATTATATACAATTTAAAACATTTACTTACATCTGAGTAGCAGAATCAACCTTTCAACGAAAGAAGCTACCCAGGTATCCGTCTGACTCGATAATCATGTTGGAAATGGCCAGGCAACCTACAGATGCCTACAAGCATATAAAACACAAGAAGAAGCATTGTTGGGATTTTCCTATCTCACTGGGCCCATATACCTTACAAGATATGAAGGTCTATAAATCCTTGGCCTTCGAATGGGATGACTGCCCCCTACAGCTTTACAAGATAGTGTGGGCTCTCTTTGACCCCATAGGCACGTACCACCATATTAATGGCAAGTTCTACATTCATGAACCAAGCTTAGAAGATCACTTGATGAACTGTATAGATGACCATGAGGTGAGAATCCAGGATTATTGTAGAATGTCTCTTGCCTTGGCAAAGGAAGTATTGAAGACTCCAACTCCCCTAAAGGTTTGGGAGTATGATTCAGATGAGGTCCTAGAAGCCATTTATACAGACCACAAGATATATGACAAGTCTATCATGAACGCAGAGATTGATAAGGATGAAAATGATGATGTTGATTTTCGAGCAAGGCATGTGATGGGAACAACAGACCAATAGATTAAGAGGCCCTACAAGATGAGCCTGATACTTGTTAAAAAATTGATGGAGCTACCCAAGAAAGTAGATAAATAGCGAGGGGAGAAGTCTACCATCCCCAAGTATATAAAGGCACCGCCTTAGAAGCCAAGGCTGGTATACCGTCATGAACGTCTAGTGGAATATGGTTCCAATCCAAGGAATATAAAGACAAGGATGATAGGGCAGATAGATCCTCTAGTAGAGGTATCACAGGCTCCATCAAGTGAAGGTCCATCCACTCTCTGGCCAATCTCCTCCAACCACTGAGAAGGGAAAGAAAATATATAAGAGGAAATAACTTCTGTCTCTCCACGACTGAAAACCGTGCAGGAGGATCCAGAAGGAGAAGAAAAGGAAGAAGAGGGACAACTAATCAAGAAGAATAGTTCCCAAAGAAGGAGAGAGAAAGAGACTACTAGGAAACATCAGGAGGACCCAAAAGAACAAGGTAACCCCTTGGATGCCTTAGGGTCAGACGAGTTTCAAATATCTAACTTTGAAGGTCTAGAAGGATTTTCAGATCAAGGGCAAGATACGCCAGGGTATGATATGGGAGCCCCATCCCTCTTTTAACCCCAAGTGATTCTCACTCCACCTCCAGCCCAGTTCACCTATCCCTCAGTAGATGCGTCCTCTATAGAGGTAAGCTCTAGTTCAGCCCAAGGGCCTGAGACCCAAGATACGGGGGTAGTACAAAACATAGCAGTAGACAAGGTGGTAGAAGAAAGTTATGTTTCTACTCCACCACCTCACAACCCTACTCCACCAACTTCTCAGCCGCTTCTGATTCCTACACCACCACCACTGTTCCAAACTCTAACACTGACTCCACCCGCTTCTAGTTCTACTTCTCCATCTCCCGTCCTAACCCAACTCCAACACCTACTCCACCGTCATCATTCTCTTTGCCTTGTGCCACCTTGACCCCCCAAAGGGCAGTAAGTGTAGAAGATGTATCACCCTTCAAGACCACGCTATAGGCCATGACTGGTCTTAATTAAGAAATATTAACCAATTCACCAGGGGATGAAGGCCAGGACAAAGAAGGAGAAGGTAGAACAACTGAAGAAGATAAGGTAGAAGAAGAAAAGGGAGAAGGAGAAATACAAGAAGAAGGGATGGATGAAGGAGAAGATGAACAAGGAAAGGTACAAGAGAAAGAGGCAGAGGAAGGACTAACCTGAGGATCTCAAAACTTAGTGCCTATCCTCCATGTTGCCCCATATGAGCCAGTGATTGCATCTGGTAAACCTACTTGGTTTACCAAAGAAATATAGCTTAAGAAAAGAACTTATACAGATGAGATAGAAGGGAAAGAAATGAGTCTGGCATTTGTAGGGAAAGCCTTCCAACAAATAGAAATCAGTGTGCTCACAAGACCAGTATCCTATGTCACTCAAGACACTAGAGTTCACTGGAAGGCACAAATAGTAATCCCTCCCATGAGCACTTCTCAAACATCATACACTTCAGAAGATTACACATTCAAGGAGGTGGACTTGGGTGAACCTACTAGAGAAGGGAGCAAGACACTGACAACCTTAAGGCTTAAGCACGCTCTCGAGTTCATGAGTAAAGATGAAGAAACCATAAAATCATTGACAAAATAGAATGAAGCCTTAAAGAGGTACATTCACAAGGTGGTAGGTCCCATTGACCCAAACTTCCTAGAGGCTTCATTACAGGCCATGTTAGACAAAAGGGATACACCAGATTTACCGACAAGATTGACCCCTTCCTTCATCCAAGCAAGTGCAGATTAGAGGAATGACTTTGAGCAATATAGAGAGAAAGCTATCAGGTTGGTATTCAGGCCATACAGAAATATCTTGGTTGAGGCTAATTTGTTGATTGATCGGGTGGAGAATGAGGGTGGTCTGGATTATAAAATAAGTAAATGGCAAGCTGCCTTTCAAGACTTGGAAGTGATCCGTAAACAACGTTTCCAGATTCTAGTCAAAATATATGAGGGGGAGGAACTAGAAAACTTTAAGGCATGGATCAAGAGAATAGCCAAGACAATCAAGGTCTACAAAAGGTATCTAGTCTCCATAGAAGGAAAGCATGAGGAAGTCATAGAGTGGATAAAATAGATGGATGTCTTTTTAACAGGGATTGGCCTCAACTTATATAGGGACCAAGACAAACTTACCCTATGACCATCAAAGGAAGTGGTTCAGAAATTTGGGGATATTCTAGCAGGTGTTAGCACCAAGGAGGCCTTACACCAGATGTTCTATTTGAAATAAGAAATGGAGAGAATGTCTGAACACGAAGAAGAGATCAAGTTCTTCGCTTCTGAATTGACTATCTTCAGAGAGAAGCAAGAACCAAGGGTCACCAAGGTGAAGAGGAAAGAGATCAAATATGAAGAGGTCCAGGAGATAGTGCATAGGCTTAGAGTAGCCCATCCAGAGGTATTTCCTAACTGAAATCAAAAAGTCCACTCAGCAAGTTGGCAAGACAATTTTCACACTTAGCCATTTTCCCCCAAGGCAAGTTCGGCCTTTCATCCTTTCATCCTTTCGGCCCTCCATGCTTTTTTGGCCTTTTGGCTCTCTAGTTCTTTCGGCCTTTCGGCCTTCCAAGTTCTTCGGCCTTTTAGGCCTCCCAAATATTTTGGCCTTTCGGCCTCTGACAACTCTGAAATTCAGAATCCTCCAAATTATGTTTTAAAACACTTAAAGGTTTTGGGGTGCTAAAAGTTTCAGAGTAGAGGTCGAGGTCTGAAATCTGGGTGTTTCCAGCAAGATCACAATTTTGCACACCAGTTGAGCTACAGATCAGATTGATGGTTAACTTGAGTTCATTTTGGAGGGACCAAGGTTCCCCTATCAGTCCCCATCGCCAGAGGACCCTCCAGATGAAGATCCAAGAACTCCAAGAATCAAGAAGAAGACTCCCAGTTCTCAGAAGAAACCCACCTTCTTTTCTCTTTCTCTTCTTGGTGAGTTTGACCCTCCTTGCATGGGAAAACTAATTGTAAATGGATTCAAGAATCCATGCAAGTTATCTATTATCAGTTGATAGTAGTTTCCTTTTAGCAAAGTTTTAGTTTTAGCTTATATTCATTAATTTAGACTCTCTGATGCCGTAATTTTGGAATTTAGAGTAGTAGATCAGAAGCTCTATATATTGTAATCACAAATCAATGTAAAGGGTCAGATTCTTAATACAATAAAGATGTACATTTTTTGATTCATTCGTGGTGTGTGAATTTCTGCTACCTATGAGAGATTATTGAATGTATGCTTGCATTATTCATTATTTTCAAAGAGCCTCTTATTTATTGTGCTTCGAATTCACATTTCTTTAGTTGGAGTTTGTTGTTGTTTTCTTACCTTGCTATGGTGAATGTGTGTACGAGATCATCTTTGGTCTTAAAGATAAATCTATCTCGTGGGTGCGCACATCTTGATGGCTTTACGATTTGAGAGATTTTGAATATCTTGCACGAGTGAATGTACCTTATCTCCAAACGCTTGCATCTATGGGGTAGTGAATTGTGACTTTATCTAATGCATGCTTCGTGGGTTTGATCCAAATCTCCCCATCATTTAATTTGCAAGGAAGAGTTTATAAAGGTTTATGTCTGTAGGATTTCATTTTTCAGAAATTTATTTTATTTCTCGTTACTCTACTCTCTATTACATCCTGTCTTCAATTATGAAAATCAACATCTTGGAAAATAAAAAAAATTGCATTTTATTTACAACACCCATATATGTTAAAGTGGAAAATACCAAAAAGAACTAAAGTGCTTTGTAGTTTGATGTCTTGAACATGCCAGCAAAGGACTCCTCCTGAAAATTCACATTTATCTTCAACTGAGTAACCAAGCAGGTTGTGACCCGACCCCAAAGAACCTTGGGAATAACTTTGTTATTCTTTCAAGAGAGGAAATCGAATATCGAGATCCTAGCAAGTTGTCTTGTGTCAAAAAAATGCTCAACAGAAGTGGCGCTAGAAGGAGGGCATCAAGATTGAAAAGATGGATAACATTGGATCATTCTCTCCAGAGAGATTCAAGCGGGTGCTTAGATCATCTCTGAAGAGAGGCGAGTTCCTTGAACTCACCCACCATCACAGATCTCGCAGCGACAAAGGAAATACCAAAGAGAAATCTTCTCACCACCTTACCGAGTCCCAGAATTCTCATGGACAGCAATCACATATCGCCGCCCCGACTGTCATCGCAGCCATAGACCAAAATCAGACTATGCAAAATCAGAATTTGCAACAACCTCGTTCGATGGCCTTTTTCACCAATGCAACAATCTCACCTTTAAATTTTGTTGGGCAGCTCCATGAGTTACCCAAAAATCTAGAGAATTTTTTCACATGATTCATATATGGCGAATCAAGAACAGCAAAAGAGCACATCTGCACCTTCAAAAAAATTTGTAACCGTAAAGGGATTGCCCACCAAGACATTGTTTTCTGTCTATTCCCATACACTCTGAGATATTTTGCATACAATTGGCACCTGAACTTGCCATGAGGGTCTATCTCCACATGGAACAAATTTGAAACCAAATTCCTCAATCAATTCAAGTTGTATGTAGACCCCGCTACGACACATCACCAGTTCGTTACAACAAGGAAAGACCCTAAGGAGCCCATCGCTATGTTTAACCATCATTTTCACAAAATACATCAAAAAATGGAAGCACCTTATGCCATACCAGATGAAGCTATCATACAAGTGTACCTCAAAGCTTTGGACCCTTTCACCTCAATCTTTCTAAGAAGGCTTCCCCCAGAAGATAGATATACAATGGAAAAGGTGTACAATAAAGCTGTCATATTTACCCAGCAAAAGGACCCACAAGAAGGAAACTATGCAGCGGTACCTACCATGAGTAACCTTTCTGTCCCACATCCATTTGCAGAAATTAATCAAGCTCCAGCCACTCACGCACCTATGTTGAATCCCATTCTGTCGTAGCCATTCGCAGTCGTACCCCCATCTATTACTTATCTGGGTTACGAGTCTCATAAAACAATGTTTGTGGAGAAGAGAACTATACCCCAAGCAGAGCTTGATACTCTCATGGCCTATGAGTTGGATGTCATGAAGAAGACCTTATCATAACTCACCAACGAGCTCACCCAAATGAAGTTAAATCCATCGCAAAACCAAGGTGGATAGCAGCAAACACCTATTGGTCTGAATACATATCCTCAGAATCCAAGCAAGAATTTCAATACATACAACCTTGGCACAAAAGAAGAACCAAGAGAGGTCCACATTGGGAAGGTGGGAGCTAAAGAAGAAAAGGAGAGAATGGTCCAGCTCCTCATGGAATATCAGGATGTCATAGCTTGGAGCTACGAGGAACTAAAAACATATGACACCTCGGTCATAGTACACAACATCCCTCTAAATCCATATTCCAAGCCTTTTAGGCAATGACAAAGACCAGTGAACCCTACTATGGAGCCCTTGATCCAAAAGGAAGTCCAAAAGTTGCTCGATGCTAGAATCATCTTCCCAATTCGACATTCAACTTGGCTTGCAAACTTGGTACCTGTGAGAAAGAAAACTGGGGAGATCAGATTATGTGTAGACTTCCAGAACCTTAACAAATCCTCTCAAAAGGATAATTATCCACTCCCATCTCTTGACGAAGTGCTGCAAAAGGTGAATGGGTTTCAAATGATGTCATTTCTGGATGGTTACTCTGGTTACAACCAGGTGATGGTACATGAAGAGGATAGGTTGAAAACAACATTCACAACTAAATGGGGAACCTTCGCCTACCGACGGATGCCTTTCAGACTGATTAACACCAAAGTCACTTTTCAGAGGGCAATGCACATAGCTTTCAAAGGACTAGCTGGGAGGTGTATTATCATCTACATGGATGATCTCATGGTATTTTCAAAACAAAGAGCTGACCACATAAATGATCTCAGAAAATGCCTTCAAAGATGCAGGGAATTGGGGATTTCCCTCAATCCCAAGAAATGTATTTTTGGGGTAACTGAAGGCAAGCTCTTAGGACATATCATCTCCAAAAGCAGGCTAGCAATAGACCCCGAAAGGGTAGAGGCTATTCTAAAGTTGACACCGCCACATAGCCACAAAGAACTAAAATATTTCTTTGGGAAGATCAACTTCATAAGTTCATTAGTGGTTTCGCATAGATAGTAAAACTGTTAAATGACATGCTCAATAAAGACATCAAGATTGAATGGATTCTCCTAGCCAAGGAGTATTTTGAGGATATAAAATACGCCATCACCACGACACCGGTCCTTATCAGTCCTGACTACACCATCCCCTTCAAAGCTTACTCTTTTGCATCAGAACATTCATGTGCAGGCATCCTTACACAGAAGAACAGTGAAGATGAAAGAACCATAGCTTTCATGATTTTCCCTTTTAAAGATGCTGAGATAAGGTACCCAAACCTAGACAAACATCCATTTTCTCTCATCAAGGCAGCAAGGAAGTTTTGACACTATATCTTGAGGATTAAAGTTATTGGGATAGTTCCCGATGTAGCTGTGAAGTCTCTTTTGATACAGAATGAGCTAGGAGAGCGGAGAGGAAAATGGATGGAAATCCTCCAAGAGTTTTACCTAGAGATGCAACCTATGAAACTAGTGAGAGGTCAGGGCCTGACGAAGTTGATCTCTAGGACTGAAGAAGGACTGGTCTGCCAAACCTACACCGATCAAGGTGTGATCACTGATGTATGGTATCAATATATAATGTACTATTTGTTGCAGAATTATTGCCCAAAAAAGATGAATGGTTCCCAGAGGAGAGCTTTGAGAATCAAAAGCAGCTCATACATGTTGATGAATGTGTAAGGAAACTCAAGTGCAGAAACAACTTCCTACACTAATCTCTAAAGGAAAGTATTGTGCAAATTCTTTTAAATCCTTACAACTTCAGATTCGTTAACTACTTTAACAATGATATTGCAGCCATATACCATGCATACATAAAAATAGAGAATGACACAATGATTTACCTTGGGGAAAACCTTTCGGTAAAAAACCCCAGCACTCCAAAACCTGCACAATGTATTATCTTCAACACAACGGTTACAACACACTTGCAATGCAAGTTCTTTCAGGAGACAATCGACACACACAGACTAATCCCATAGCACCCTATTATACCAACAATACACTCTTTTCCTATATCTATCTGCAACCCTAAAAAATGCTTATATCATGCGCTTTCCTTTTTAGGGAAACTTCCAAAGATAGCCGCATTAGGGTTTTACCATTCTCCAAGAAAATAGGAACCCCATGATTGTGGAAGAGTGTACAGCACTCAACTTTATCAGTCGCCATATGTCATTATATGTCTTCACCGGTCATAGAACCTTCTAGAAATAGCTCTTACGTGTCATAGGAATCCATCATAACCATTTCAGCCATGATCTCCTTACACACAATTCAAGATGCTGACACATCAAGTGGAGTGACACATCAACATGCCAACTAGACAT
>MU226145.1:654421-674116 GCA_018584345.1 Thuja plicata
AAAATCATCTCCATCTTCTTGACATTTTTTGGAAGCTGAATCTAAGCCTTTCTTCTTCTTCTTCGGTTCTTTGCAATCCCTCAGGAAGTGCCCAGATTTATCACAGTTCCAACATTTCACCTTGGACTTTCTAGGAGTCTTGGAACTCCCACAGGATTTGGATCTACCCTTCTTTGACTTATTGTCATTCTTCTTTCCTTTGTCGTTGGATCTCCCGTGAACAACAAGGGCTTCCTTAGATGAATCTGAAGTCTTTCTTTGCATCTCCTTAGATAGCAGCGAAGACACCACATCATCCATACGAAATGTGACTATAGTACTTTCGAGAGCCATCACAAGATGGTCCCATGAATCCGGCAAGGAACAAAGCAGGGTCATACATCAATCCTCCTCCTCGATCTTGGCACTGGATGATGCCAACTGTGCAATCAATAAATTGAATGTGTTGAGATGATCAGTTATGGATCCACCTTCCTCCATTCTTAAAGAATATAACTTCTTTCTCAGGAACAACTTATTCACCATAGATTTGGCCTGATACACAGAACCAAGCCATTTCCACAAAGAATTTGCAGTAGTCTCATCAAGAACATTCAAAAGAACGACATCTGCTAGACAGAGTCTGATGAGACCCTTAGCCTTTCGATCCTTGATCTCCCAATCCACTTGAGATATCGTTGCAGGTCTCACATCAAGTGAAGTAGCCTCCCATAGATTGCGGTTTTCAAGCATGTCTTCCATCTTGAGTTTCCACAACTCGAAATTAGTGCCATTAAATTTCTCCACCTCCATTCTACTGTATGAGGAACTTTCCATCTCAATCTGCAAATAAGATTCAGAATGCTCTGCACAAAAAACTCCCACTCAACTTGAGATTAGCTCAAAAAACCCTACCCAACAACTAGGATCAAAAGTTGATCAGGCTCTGATACCACTTGTAAGGAAACTCAGGTGCGGAAATAGCTTCCTACACTAATCTCTAAAGGAAAGTATTATGCAAATTATTTTAAATCCTTACAATTTCAGATTTGTTAACTACTTTAACAATGATATTGCAGCCATATACCATGCATACAGAAAAATAGAGAATTACACAATGATTTACCCAGGGGAAAACCTTTCGGTAAAAAACCCCAACACTCCAAAACCTGCACAATGTATTATCTTCAACACAACGGTTACAACACACTTGCAATGCAAGTTCTTTCAGGAGACAATCGACACACAGAATAATCCAGTAGCACCCTATCATACCAACAATACACTCTTCCTATATCTGTCTGCAACCCTAAAAAATGTTTATATCATGCGCTTTCCTTTTTAGGGCAACTTCCAAAGATAGCCGCATTAGGGTTTTACCATTCTCTGAGAAAATAGGAACCCCACGATTGTGGAAGAGTGTACAACACTCAACTTTATCAGTTGCCACATGTCATTGCATGTCTTCACCCATCATAGAACCTTCTAGAAATAGCTCTTACGTGTCATAGGAATCCATCATAACCATTTCAGCCATGATCTCCTTATACACAATTCAAGATGCTGACACATCAAGTGGAGTGACTCATCAACATGCCAACTAGACATGTACACTCACACTTAATTATATTATTTGCAAGAAATACATTTTACAAAACAAATAATAAGAATAGGAATTATCCAAGGTTGAGACACCTTATTCCTAACAGAATGGACAATTGTATAAACGCAATTATGAGGGGTCTGTACCTAAGGTGCTTGGACATACTCGAGGCAAAGAAAGTCCTAGAAGATTTCCATGACAAATATGGAATGGGACATGGATCAGCTGAGGTGACTACTCACCAAATCTTAAGGGCATGATATTTCTAGCCTATAATATTCAAAGACACCAGCGAACATGTGAGATCTTGCCACACTATCAAAACTAGCGCAACTCAAGAGAGAAATCCCGCAATGCCCTTACAACCAGTATACGATGTACGCCTGTTTTCCCAATGGGGTTTAGATTTTGTTGGAGTGATTAAACCCCCTTCATCTGTAGGACGCAAGTCCATTTTGACAGCTACCGATTATTGCACACACTGGACGGAAGCTCAAGCACTAAAGAATTGTAATACAGAGGTAGTGACCAAATTCTTGGAGGAGTGCGTCATAAATAGGTTTGGAATGCCATTCTATTTGGTATGTGACAATGCTCCCTCTTTTTCTTCTGCCTCTCTCATACAATGGGCCTTCGAAAACCAGGCAATCCTCAAATCCTCTTCAAATTATTATCTGCAAGGCAATAGTGTAGCAGAGTCTACAAACAAGAACTTAACAATAGTGATCAAACACCTCCTTGATGACAACCCCAGGGATTGGCACATACAACTAAAATACACTTTGTGGACTGATCGTGTAAGGATCAAGAACACCCTAGGGACGTCCCCATACCAACTAGTCTATGGCTTGCAATCGGTCTTCCCTATGAACTAGAAAGTCCTAATTCTGAGATTCATGGACCAATATGTGGGAGGGGAAGATCGAGTGCAAGTCAGGCTCATGATTCTCCTTAACCTAGAGGAGAAATGAACATTGGCCCTGGAGCATGTATCAAAGCATCAAGTTGTAGTCAAGAGATGGTTTGACAAGAGAGCTACCATTAAAGCCTTCAAGATCTCTAACCTTGTCCTCATGTGGGATAAGGCGAAAGAAAAATCGAGTAGCCACACTAAGTTCCAAAGATTGTGGATAGGCCCTTACCAAATATCAGAGACCCTAGGGGAAAAAACTTTTAGGATCAGCACATTGAATGGAGAGTTGACCCCATTGCTAGTCAATGGGAAATTCCTCAAACATTACTTTGGATCCTAAATGGGACTGCCTTCCGTCCCTTGTACCATAGTCCCTTTTGCTTTATTTTGCTTCTTTTCTTTTTCCATCGTCCTCGTCGTCAGTCCTTTCTCTAGTTCATGGTTGCCTTTTTTCCTTTTTTTCGAGGCTCGTTTGTCATTTTGAGTTAGTGTGTTTTGGTTCCATTCCAATGTAGTCCATAAATCAGAACAAAGGTATTTCTT
Organism: Thuja plicata; assembly: GCA_018584345.1. Taxonomy (NCBI): domain Eukaryota; kingdom Viridiplantae; phylum Streptophyta; class Pinopsida; order Cupressales; family Cupressaceae; genus Thuja; species Thuja plicata. The sequence continues at coordinate 657,460 of MU226145.1, forward strand.
ATTCAAATTCTCCAAGGGGACGTGCAATGCAAAGAACACTCCAAAAGACAAAGTGGTGACAACTATCATTGACAGACAAGAAGAAGTTCAAAACTCGGTCATCCTGATCACAAAACACACTAAGAGACGACACTCAAGAGCATTGGTTCCTTGAACGTTTTTTAGTTGTGACCTACTTTAGTGCGTGGGTTCGGGTACCTACCAATCCCAGAACCCAAGTCTGAATAGATGTGAAGGCAATAACAAAAATTTAGAAATAGCTGGAGAGAGAGAAAAAAGAAGCACACAAAAAGAAAAGTGTTCCAAAGAGGTCACAAGTGTGGGATCTGGGTGGTATAGCCTAATCGTTGCTCGAATCAAATCAACAAAAAATAATTAATTAATTACTATTATGGACCTGAACACAAGGAGGACACCAACACACGGGACTTGATACATTTCAAAAGCACATGGAAGAAATCAAACAACTGTCCCAAAGACAGAACTCTCAAAGAAAGAAAGCTACAACCTAGTATACAACGGACTTGGGTGACTATGACAACCTCTACCAGAGCTATGAACGCCCGACCGACAATAGAGAAAGGTTATACTTGGGATTTGGGGAAAACTTTGTCGGGGCTATGAATGCCTGACTGGCAGCAAAGCTCTTTTCGGGAAACCCTGGTCTACTTGGCGAAAGTTGGGAGCAGCTGGCAAACATTTTTCTTACCACAATCAAAATTTAAGAAATGAATACATGTAAACACACACTGGGAAACCAGCAAGAAAGCCTCGGATTGGAAGTCACTGAAAGATGGTCAGCACCAGCACCTCTTGGTTTCACTTTGCTGCAAAGCTACAACCTGGAAGAGTATTGATGATGAAGAAATGACTTTGTCATTCCTCCTTTTGTTGGGGCTATTTGTTGTGGGTCCATAATACATACCCCATTTTTTTGGTCCTCTGACCATGGGGACCCCCCTTTTTTTGTCCTTTTGGTCTGCTCACGTCTGCCCCTTTCTCAGTCCCCAACAAGTCAATCTTATTGAAGGGTTGTTAGTTTATCAAAACAAATAGAAGACATCTTTTTCGGCCTTTCAGCCTTTTTGGAGGACCAAAGTCCCTGAAATACCGAAATGGCCGAAAGGCTAAAATTTGGCCCTTTCGGTGTTACGACCTCTGAAAACACCGAAAAGGCCGAAGATGTCCACCTCTGAACTTTCGGTGTTTCAGAGGCCAAAACGCCAAAAGCACCGACTCCACCCATGGGTTATAAATTGGCAAAAGGGCCCTCATTCACTCACTTTGCTTTGTTTTGTCTCTGATATTTCGAGAGCTTGTGACTTTGAAATTTTCTCCCTCGCCCCTTGTGATTGATCACCCTGCGCCTTCGGGCTTCGTTGTGTCATCCTCCTCTTCTCCTATCTTAGTCAAGGTAGGTTCCTTCCTTAGTGCTTAGCATTTTATTTTCTCTTCTTAGGTTTAGGTTAGGGTTTTTTTGCACCTAGTGCTTGTCCAGCCTAGTTTGTGCTAACTCCCCTCCCCTTGGTCTCCTAGGGCCTTGAGGGCGCCTTCAAACTTGATAGGGAGTCCCTCCTTGTTGGGTCGAGTTGGGTCTTTCATGTTTTCTAGGTTAGGTTTTTTTTGGTTTTCCGGTCATGGCCCTTGTCACAGGTTTTCGACCTCCAAAAGGCTGAAAACCATTTTTGGTCTATTGCCTAAGTGTCCATTGGAGATTCAGCCTTTTTGGCCTTTCAGAGGTCCGAAAGGTCTGAAATGCTGACAAGTCTGAATCACCGAAAATGTTGAATTTCAAACTTTCAGAGTTTGTGACCCATTTCAGACTTTCAGCATCTGTAGAAACTTTCAAGCTTTCCCATGCCGAAAGACTGACAAAGCTTGGTCATCAACAATTGCATTTTTGCACTTTTGGCCTTTTCGGACTCCAAACCAATTTTCAGCACCCAAAACCCCAAAAGGGTTAAAAATGCAAAATCTGCATTCCTGGCTACTTAAAGAGTTATTTACCTCTGCTTTCTTAGATTAGTCAGTTTTCTTTTAGTTTTCTCTTCAATAAGATACTGATACTTGCATTCTCCTCACAAGGATGCCTCAACAAAAGACGTCTCCGTTGAGATTACAATACAAGGGGAATCCTCCAACTTCAAAGGTCGAGAACAAACACATGGAAATCACCGACACTAACATCAGGAACGTAGACTGGGATCAGTTCCTAGTACAATGCTCCCAACCAGCAAGGAGATCTGAGGACTGCACTACACTAGTCCTATCTGGCCTAGTGAACACAGTAGCCCACCCTATAGCTGTCTCATCATCAGAGTTGATTATAACCTTAGCCAATCACTACAACTCAGATGAAAGAGTAGTCAGAAACACAGAGGGACAGGTGGTACTTGATATAAGGCCAGATATGATAAAGGAGGTCTTCCACCTCCATAAAGGCATAGATGAGTTCTATAAATTCTACATTGAAAAGGGGCTCTATTGGTTCAAAAAGAAAGAAAAGGAAGCCTATGAAATTGTAAATAATGACTACCTCAAGCAACCTCTCCGAAAAAAATAGGTTAGATAAGATAGACCTCTGATGGGGATACTTAAAGGATGATATCCAGGTGGCTTTAACATTGATAAGCCGAGTTTATGGACCACCTCAGTCCATCCAACTCTAACCCTAGATGATCTTACTAATAGAAAGGATCAGAGGCTGTAAAGCAAGGTTCGACTGGGGTTCCATCATCAGTGATAAATTAGATGAGTAGTTGACTGCAGTACAACATAACCCCAAGTTCTATATGAGCACCTATATAATATACCTATTGGCAGCCTGGGCTGACTACCTAGGTCTTATCAAGAGGGGAAGCATAAATCATCCAAATTCTTGGCCCCACATTGTATACCCATAGTTAATGAAGAGGGAAAATATGCTAGAAGATTGCCCCAATTATAGGATAGTCAATGATGCTTTCGTATTTGCAGTCATCTGATCCATTGAGGGTAATTTTGCAAAGAGGTTGTTAGAAGAGGTAGCTACCAAGGTAAGGGCCATCGGGGCCTATTATATACAATTTCAAAATTTTACTTACATTAGGGTAGCAGGATCAACCTTAAAACCAAAGAAGCTTCCCAGGTATCCGTCCAACTAGATAATCATTTTGGAAATGGTTAGGCAGCTTGCAGATGCCTACAAGCATATAAAGCACAAGAAGAAGCATTGTTGGGATTTTCGTATCTCACTGGGCCCATATACCCTACAAGATCTTAAGGTCTGTAAATCCTTGGCCTTCGAATGGGATACTTCCCCTGACATCTTTACAAGACAGTGTCAGCTCATTTTGACCCCATAGGCACATACAACCATCTTATTGGCAAGTTCAACATTAATGAACCAAGCTTAGAAGATCACTGGATGAACTGTATAGACGACCATGAGGTCAGAATATGAGATTATTGTAGAATGTCTCTTGCCATGGCAAAGGAAGTCTTGAAGACTCTAATTACCCCAAAAGTTTTGGATTATAATTCAGATGAGGTCCTAGATGCCATTTATACAAATGATGAGATATATGACAGGCCTATCATGAACGCGGAGATTGATAAGGATGAAAATGATGATATTGATTTCCAGGCAGGGCATGTGATGAGAAAAATGGATAAATGGATTAAGAGGCCCTACAAGATGAGACTGATACTTGTTATAACATTGATGGATCCACCCAAGAAAGTAGATAAACAATGAGGGCAGAAGTCTACCATCCCCAAGTATAAAAATGCACTGCCTCAGAAGCCAAGGACAGTATACGGTCATGAGCGTCTAGTGGAATATGGTTCCAATCCAAGGCATAAAAAGACAAGGATGACAGGGAAGATAGATCCTCCATTAGAGGTATCACAGGCTCCATCAAGTGAAGGTCCATCCACCTCTGGCCAATCTCCTCTGACCATTGAGAAGGGGAAGAAAACGTATAAGAGGAAAAGAATTTCTATCTCTCCATGACTGGAAACCATGCAGTAGGTTCCAGAAGGAGAAGAAAAGGAAGAAGAGGCACAACTAATTAGGTGGACTAGGTCCCAGAGAAGGAGAGAGAAAGATACTACTAGGAAACATCAGGAGGACCCAGAATAATAGGATAATCCCTTGGATGCCTTAGGGTCAGACGAGTTTCAAATATCTGACTTTGAAGGTCTAGAAGGCTTTTTAGATCAAGGGAAAGATACGCCAGGGTATGATACAGGAGCCCCATCCATCTTTCAACCCCAAGTGATCCTCACTCCACCTCCAGCCTAGTTCACCTATCCCTCAGTAAATGCATCTACTACAATGGTAAGCTCCAGTTCAGCCCAAGGGCCTGAGACCCAAGATACGGGGATAGCGCAGAACATAGCAGTAGACAAGGTGGTAGAAGAAAGTTTTGTTTCTACTCCACCACCTCAAAATCCTAATCTACCAACTTATTAGCCACCTTTGATTCCTACTCCACCAATACTGGTCCCAACTCTAACACTGACTCCACTGCCTTCTACTTCTACTTCCCCATCTCCCGTCCTAATACCAACTCCAACACCTACTCCACCGCCATCATTACCTTTTCCTTTCTCCACCCTGACCCCTCGAAGGCCAGTAAGTACAGAAGATGTATCACCCTTCAAGACCACATTGGAGGCCATGACTGGTCTTAATTCACAAATGTTAACCAATTCACCAGAGGATGAAGGCCAAGACAAAGAAGGAGAAGGTACAACAACTGAAGAAGATAAGGCAGAAGAAGAAAAGGGAGAAGGAGAAATACAAGAATAAGGGATGGATGAAGGAGAAGATGAACACAAAAAGGTACAGGAGAAAGAGGCGGAGGAAGGAGCAACCTCAGGATCTAAAAACTTGGCGCCTATCCTCCATGTTGCCCCATATGAGCCAGTGACTGCATCTGGTAAACCTACTTGGTTTACCAAATAAATCTAGCTTAAGAAAAGAACTTATACAAATGAGATAGAAGGGGAATAAATGAGTGTGGCATATGTAGGGAGAGCCTTCCAAAAAATGGAAATTAGTGTGCCCGCAAGGACAGTATCCTATGTCACTCAAGACACTAGAGGTCATTGGAAGGCACAGATAGAAATCCCTCCCACGAGCACTTCTCAAACATCAGCCACTTCAGAAGACTACACATTCAAGGAGGTGGACTTGGGCAAACCTACTAGAGAAGGGAGAAAGACACTGGTAGCCTTTGGGCTTAAGCATGCTCTAGGGTTCATGAGTAAAGATGAAGAAACCATAAAATCATTGACAGAACAGAATGAAGCCTTAAAGAGGTACATTCACAAGGTGGTAGGTCCCATTGACCCAAACTGCCCGTAGGGTTCATTACAGGCCATGTTAGACAAAAGGGCTATACCAGATTTACCAGCAGGATTGACCCCTTCCTTCATCCAAGCAAGTGCAGATTAGAGGAATGACTTCAAGAAATATGGAGAGAAATCTATCGGGTTGGTATTTAGGCCATAAAAAAATATCCTGGTTGAGGCTAATTTGTTGATTGATCTGGTGGAGAATGAGGGTGGTCTAGATTTTGAAATAAGTAAATGGAAAGGCACCTTTCGGGACTTGGAAGTGATCTAGAAACAACGTTTCCAGATTCTAGTCAAAATATATGAGGGAGGGGGGGAACTAGACAACTTTAAGGAATGGATCAAGCGAATAGCCAAGACAATCAAGGTCTATAAAAGGTATCTGGCCTCCATAGAAGGAAAGCGCGAGGAAGTCATAGAGTGGATAAAAGAGATGGATGTCTTTTTTACATGGATTAGCCTCAACTTATATAGGGACGAAGAAAAACTTACCCTACGACCTTCAAAAGAAGTGGTTCAGAAATTCAAGGATATTCTAGCAGGTGTTAGCACCAAGGAGGCATTACACCAGATGTTCTATTTGAAAGAAGAAATGGAGAGAATGTCCAAACACGAAGAAGAGATCAAGTTCTTCACTTTTGAATTGAATATCTTCAAAGAGAAGCAAGAACAAAGGGTCACCAAGGTGAAGGGGAAAGAGATCAACTATGAAGAGGTCCAAGAGATAGTGCATAGGCTCAGAGTAGCCCATATAGAGTTCTTTCTTGACTGAAATCACAAAATCAACTCAACAACTTGGTAGGACAATTTTCACACTTAGCCATTTTCCCCCAAGGCAATTTGGGCCTTTCGGCCCTCCATGTATTTTTGGCCTTTCAGCCCTCTAGTTCTTTCGGCCTTTCGACCTTCCAAGCTCTTCAACCTTTTGGGGTACTAAAAGTTTTGGAGTAGAGGTCGGGGTCCAAAAATCTGGGTGTTTCCAGCGAGATCACATTTTTGCACACTAGTTGAACTCCAGATCAGATTGATGGTTAGATTGAGTTCATTTTGGAGGGACTAAGGGGCCCCTATCAGTCCCCACCGCCAGAGGAGCCTCCAGATGAAGATTCCAAAAAGAACTCCAAGAATCAAGAAGAAGACTCCAATTTAAACCCACCTTCTTTTCTCTTTATCTTCTTGGCGAGTTTGACCCTCCTTGCATGGGAAAACTGATTGTAAATAGATTCAAGAATCCATGCAAGTTATCTAGTATCAGTTAATAGTAGTTTCCTTTTAGCAAAGTTTTAGTTTTATCTTATATTCATTAATTTAGACTCTCTGATGCCCTAATTTTGGAATTCAGAGTAGTAGATTGAAAGCTCTATATATTGTAATCACAATTCAATTTAAAGGGTCAGATTCTTAATACAATAAATATTTATATTTGGTGCTTCATTTGTGGTGTGTGAATTTATGTTACCTATGAGAGATTATTGAATGTATGCTTGCATTATTCATTATTTTCAAAGAGCCTCTTGTTTATTGTGCTTCGAATTCGCATTTCTTTAGTTGGAGTTTGATGTTTTTTTTCTTACCTTGCTATGATGAATGTGTGGACGAGATCATCTTTGGGATGAACGATAAATCTGTCTCGTTGGTGCTCACATATTGGTGGCTTCGCGATTTGAGAGATTTTGAATATCTTGCATGAGTGAATGTACCTTCTCTCCAAATGCTTGCATCCGTGGGGTAGTGAATTGTGACATTGTATGATTCATGCTTCGTGGGTTTGATCCAAATCTTCCCATCATTCAGTTCACAAGGAAGAGTTTATAACGGTTTATGTCCGTAGGATTTCATTTTTGAGTAATTTTTTTGATTCCTCGTTACTCTATTCTCTATTACATCCTGTCTTCAATTCTTTAAATCAACATCTTGGAAAATACAAAATTGCATTTTATTTACAACACCCATATATGTTAAAATGGAAAATACCAAAAATAACTAAAGTGTTTTGTAGTTTGATGTCTTGAACGTGCCAACAAAGGCCTCCTCGTGAACATTCACATTTATCTTCAACTGAGTAACCAAGCAGGTTGTGACCCGACCCTAGAGAACCTTGGGAATAACTCCGTTATTCTTTCAAGAGAGGAAATTGAATCTTGAGATCCTAGCAAGTTGGCTTGTGTCAAAACAACTCTCAATAGATTGGAAGGATCAATCGGTTTGACGAGAGGAAGATTCAAAATATTATCATTAAGACACTTGAACATAATATTATGCAAAGATTTAGAAAGAGAATTAAATGTATGAGATGCTCTAAACATGGATGATAAAAGAGCCACACCTAATGTTGCAACTACCACTTGTGCATCAATGTTGTTGGAATAATTATTGATCCTGACAAAACCTTTGTTGGGTTTATATAACTTTTTGGTTGATTATTGAGAGGAATTACTCCTATCAACCAGAGTAATTGGAGTGGATGACTCAAACTAGCTCACTTGAAGCTAATAATTAGGAAGATATGCACACAATTGGGTAAAAGAGGTAAATTTAGAAATAAATACCTTATTTCTAAATTATAAATGAAAATATGTTGAACATCTATATCAGGCATATAATAAGAAATTTGAGTATGCAAATGTTTGAATCTACCTATAAAATCAGTCACTTTTTCCTTAACACCTTGCTTACAATGAAACAAATCAGTTAAATAAATTTGTAGAACAATATTATTTTAAAACTCTTGAATGAAAGTATTAGCAAGTTTTTGAAAAGAATCTATATAATAAGGAGGCAATTAACAATATCATTGTAAGGTATTATCTCTAAATATTCTAGTAAATAATTTAGCCATAAGTTTAGGATCATGAGAGAAATAACTACACAAGCTTTGAAATATTTTCACATGAGTCAATGGATCACATTTTCCAAAATAGATCTCCAAATGAGGTACTTCCATGTATTGAGGTATAATGACACAAATGATATCAAGGGACAAAGGGTTATCGATGTCAAGAGTGGGAATATTGAATTTGGATTGAGTTAGGGAGGCAAGTTGTTATTGTAAGGATTGCATAGTTTGGTCAAGGTTATTAATGGTAGTTTTGGTGGACATGCTGGTATTAGACATATGTGAAAGTGAAGGATTTGGAATATTTTGGGTAATTGATGGAGGCAGTACATTACGTTATGTAGGTATAGATGAAGGTTGGGAAATGCATGGAACACTCATAGGAGGAGGGATTATAGGATTCAGAATACTTCCAAGACTAACATGTGTAGGATTGACATTTTGAATAGATGTAGTAATGATAGGTGGAGTATATGTAGGAACATTAGGTAGAGAAATAGGAATAGGAATAGATGTCTCAACACTAGTATTAGGATGAAAAATATTAAGATCTTGAACAAAAAAAATTATAGTCTTGAGATTGTGATTAATAAGATGAGTTATGCACCACAACAAATCAACAACATTCTTATCATTATAAATTAACTTCCTCAATCCTTCTACTAAGGAGATGGATTATCTATTAGAATGTTCTTGACCTAACCTTTGGTCAAATTTTTCAAAATCATGAGAAATGTTTTACACTTGGGTAGTAGACACTCTTAAAGATTCATCCTCATGATGACAAGAATGGGAAGATGAATTCTTAGAAATAATAGATATTTCATTAGTAGGCATAGTGTTATCATCTACATTTCTATGGAACATATTAGAGGACTCAAGAATAAAGGAACTCATAAGTCTACAACTTCTTCTCGCCAGAATTCTATATGTAGGGCTCAATGTTATGATACTCATACACAAAGAAATGAAAGGAGATGTCTAAATAATGAAAACTAGTAAGCAATTGATCATCTAAACATTTTATGAAGTAAATTATAAGCATCATAATAAAATTTAAAATGAAAAGATAGCTATTATGAAACTATTCATTAAGTTCATACAAGATAAGATATGTAAATATATAAAACTTAATAATGTAAATGCAATGCATACAAATCATATTTAAACACCAAATTAGAATGAAAATATTAGGGCTCGGGTTCACCAAAAGGTAAGGAAATAAAAATGGTGAAATGGGTATGTGATGAGTGTTCACTAGGATGATACAAAAGGTAGGAAACATCACATCCCAAATTTTATCTTTAATTTATTATATTGGGAAGGGAAAGTACCCACTAGGCTCAAGATGGAATCAAGCATTGAATGGGTGTAAGGTTTTTTCCCTTCCACTATTGAGTAGGATTGATTGATTGAATTTGGAATGATAAAAGGAAGAAATAGGATGCATGGAGGAAAAATATGAGTATGGAGACAAAAAACAGACTCATATGACATTTTTGGAACTAGATCTAAGAAGTAGGAAGGCCCACTGAAGTGCACTAGACATTGTAGCCAATTCTACTTGTCAGGGGAAACTTGGATAGACATGGCTGGCTAGAGTAACCCTTGTAGGTTAAATTTTCCCTTGTTTTGCCAAAAACCAATGTTAGAACCCAGGATCTAAGATAGATAGTTAAGACTTCGTAAATCTAGATCCAAATCTTCAATACCTATCACCCACATGTAAAAAAAAAGGAAATTGTTGGGAGAAAGGTGTTTTCCTCAGTCAATTCCCTATTTAGGAATCAACTTTGGAATTGAATTGAAATTGTACAAAGGAAAGAAACATCTTCTTAGTAGTAGAGGCTTGATAAATGTTATACCTTCACAAATGTTGGATGGCTCAAGAAGATACTTGAAAGTTGTTTTGATGTAGCCTTAAACTTGGATCTAGGATAGGAAGAACATGTATGTATTCACACATGCTAGCATCTAGAAATTACTCCATATAGGTCATGCTTGATTCTTGAATTGACTTGATTGCTCCTTATTTGCTTGAATGCTTGACTTGACAACTTTCATCTTGATTCTCAATTCATGGATTGGATTTCTTGTAAATGGATGGATCCAAAAATGAAGGAGGTAGATTTTCTTTTATACCTCTCCAATCCATTTCAACGCTAAGAATTTAAGTAGGAAGAATCTAAATTTAGAATCTTGCTTAACATCACAATACTGAACTCCAATTCAAATTTGGGCCAAAGTTAGTGTGACACAGGCAACTTCCAATCACAGGGTCATAAAATTTATGACCCACTCCACCCGGATCACCCTTGTCAAGGAAACAATAGCTCAAATTTAAATGAGGGGTCAATTTTAAGTAAAGGATTCCAAAAATGTGTGCAAAATTGGGGTCTAATCAATAATAATGGGCATGAAAGCCTTGTACACTAAAATAGGGCCTAACTAAGGACCAAAATTGTAAGTACTACAATTTATGATGCTACACATGCATAATTTAAATAAGTGCATTCATTCATTTTTTGCAAAAAAATATATAAATGAAAGGTATGCAACCAAACTTACCAAGAGTATTAAAATTGGGAAAATAAGCCTTATAACACATTATAAGATTCACAAAATAGAAATAATAAAATAAATTAATAAAGACTCCCTAATAAACTTATGATAACATGAATATGATTTTACACCAACACCAACCCTAGCATGTAACTTAGGGAGGCTACACGTGAAAGACAAAAGGAAAGGCATGTCTTAAAAACAAGACCTAAATGATTAACTATTTGTAAAGAGAGATCTCTCATAATAGAAGAAAAGGAGAAATAAAACCAGCGGAGAAAGACCTCTCCAAAAGAGAGAATAATAAACATGTTCTAGTGATGGATCTTGAGTGGTGAATTCTTGAAAATAAAAAATAATCCATTGCTTATAAAAAATGATTTCTCCTTGTGAAGAAATAAATCCATTGGTGAATGTAGAAGCTATTCTTATAATCTAGATGAATAGGAAAACCAAATCCAAATAGGTATCTCTAAATGGAGTTCTAGTGTCCTCATATTGAAATATTATGTCTCATCCAAAATAGGAATTTGATGAAGAGATGACATCACTTCCATCAAAGGCATAATGCAAATCCTATGATAAATCCATCATATTAAAAATGTGAAAGTCTCTGGCAATCAAAAATCCCAATGAGGAGCACCTAGGAAATTTAAATTGACCTACTACAAAGAATCATTGTAATCCATTGAAGAATAAATATTGGACTCTAAACCATCAGTAGGTGGTGGATATTTGATCATGATATAGGATTGATATGATAATTCTATTTATCAATAAAACTTTCAAGACCTTGAAAATTCAAGCTCTACTAAAGTATAATCATAAAAGGGTATGATATCTACATCATTGATGAGTGTAATACAATCCACACCAAGATCATCTAAAAAAGGTGATACACAAAAATTTCCATAATCTCCAAAATCTTAGCACAATGTGTATGGGGGAACTTAAGGACTAAATTAACATACTATGTGATAATCAACAATAGAAAAAACTAATCCTAAGTCATGATCGATATTATTTCTCTATTTTGACATCCTCCTAGGTGTATCTTCCTTAAGTATGAGTCCATTAAGGTAAGGGAAAATATCAATCCATCCAAAATAAGGAAATATGCCCTTTCACTAAGACTCACAATTATTCTTATTTAAGATTATTTTAGCGGGATGAATATAAAAAATTTCCTAAAGAAAATAAAATAGAGATCAATTATATCAATGCATATCAATAAGTTCAAATGAAATATTCTTAAAGAAAATAAAGGTCCTCTAGATACTAAAATGTTATGATATCAACTACAATGCAAATGCCTGACAAATTGAATAAAGGTTATCTTGAGGCTAGTCATCAAAAATATTTGGATGGCTAAGAATAGCTCATACTTGCCTTTCCAATGTCCATTAAATATAAAAAGATGAATATTTTTGGTGAAAGAAATGATCTTGAAAAATGAAAAAGGTAATCTAAAATTTAAACAATACAAACAGGCAAGTGCAACCAAATCTATAAGAGATGCTCTTCAAAAGAAAAATACCATCTTAAGAAAGTGAAAGAGGGTCAAGCACTATTGGGGTTGTGTGATGGTGGCCCAATGAAATGGAGGCAAAGTGTTATTTTAAATATCATTTACATGTTAAGCTTGCTTATAATTAGTTGGCATAAGAAGTTAGCTATCATAAAGTTACTTTTGTAACTTTTCATTTAATATTTTATATAGGATCAAGTCAAATATCCTAGGTGGCATTATAGAAGATAGATCATAGCTCATTATTTAATATTTTCTTTAAGAATTTATCATTTTCATAGAGCATTTGATATTTGTAACTCGTAGTTATACATCAGTTTGTTCCTACCTCATCACACCTTCCCTATTTATACATGGCATTTGTACATTTTAAATCATCTCAAGATATTTTATTGTTCATTAGTGAAATATCCTCATTGCTTCTCTCAAATTGTGAAGGTGGTTTTATTTTAGATTGTTGATTATAGGGTGGTTATTGATGACATGTAACTGATTGAATGTTTGACAATATTAAGTTGAAGATAATGCAAGGCATTAAATCAGTTAATGGTTTGTATTGTCATTGATGTCAACTTGATATCATCTGTACGATCATGTACATAATACCAAAGACTTCAGAGAACCAAAGCAATAAAGGTTATGCTTTTAACAATGCATAAAATTCAAGTATTCACCTAAGTGACAAACAACACTGACGAAGTGCACACCATCGGTAAAGGCAAAGAAGAACAGTCACAGTGATACCCGATGATCAGAACCATAGTGTTGCCTGACGAAGAAAAACCACAGGATGCCCGACGAGCTAAAAACAAAGTTGCCCGATGAGTAAAAATCCAATGTTGCCCGACGGACGGAGATCCCAAAGCTAACTGGAGTCTCACTGACGGAACTGCCAGTTGTCACCGACAACTAACTACAGAGGTGACCGACAGAACAGAGAGTTCAGAAAATGACAAAATATCTAGCTGGCAAGAGCTAAAGATAGACTTAACTGGTTGTTTTCTTTGTTTTATTCAACCAGAGTTAAGTGATTGATTTAAAGATGATTTGTACAGTTGGCAAGAAGATAATTATGAGACAAATCAGGAGTTATGCTTTAAATCTAATTGGCTGGATTGTTTTTCACTCCAAGAATCAAAAATCAAGAATCAAGAATCAAGAAACAAAAAATATCATGTCTATATAAGAGACAAGCTTAATTCATTCACAAATGGGATTAAGGAGAGTGAATAGAAAGAGGATGCTGAAGAGAAACTGATGAAGAATAACTTCATACAGTCCTGATCAATCAAGCTGAAGGAGAGCTAAGGAATTTTGTAGACACCGACAAATAGTGAGCACAACATCACAGAGTAGAAAGTGTGTAGCACAAAGAATTTAATTGATACATTGACCAGAGAGGTAATGTACTTAAATAGATATGAAAATCTGTAATTCAAAGTTGCATCATGAACAGGTCATAGTGTTTTAGTTTAACCATTGAAGCATCAAGTCTCTTAATCGAGCAGGACTTAACAGTCTTATATATATTGAGGTACATCCCAAGGAGTGCCAAAAAAGGTTTATTCATGAAAGTAGAATTGTACTTGCCCGATATGTATTGACAGTCTAAGAAGGAGGCTGATTCAAGGATGGTAGCAATAGATGCCCAATACTAAGTGGCAACCTCTATGTATAAAATCCTCTAACAAGGTTGCACTTAATAGTGTGTTTGTAACCTTTAACAGGGTTGGCTACTAATAGGGCTCACTTTAGAAGAGTAAAAATTTGGGGTACCGGTCCTAGTGGTTTTTTCCCCTATTAGGGTTTCCACATTAAAATTTCATGTGTTATGTGTGTGTGATTCATTTCTTTATTGTTTTGTATCTGACATAGTTAACACTAGATTGATCGGTATACTCTGCTTATTTACTGAGTTTCGGTAAATAGCTATACTAATTATCAGTAATCAAGAAAGAAAAAGGATTGACAGAGAACACCAACAGATAGTTAATCATTATAAGTATTTCATGGCATGCATCTTGTAGGGACATAATAATCTAAGGTTTATTGATTGGTGGTTAAGTTTGAAAGGATAAATTTTTGAGGCCACTGATTCACCCCCCCCCTCTCAGTTATTACTAACAATTGATATCAGAGCTTGTGTGCATAGAAAGGAAGGTTTCAAGACCTAAGTCAAGATCACAAGATGAACAAACGAGATGTTCCCAAGTTGAATAAAGACAACTTTTCTTCATGGAAAAGAAGGATAAGACTCCACTTATCAGGTATTGGTAATGATGTTACTCAATTCCTAGATACTGAATATGTGTTGCCCATAGGATCATTAATAGTAGATCAATTGAGAAAGAAGCATGAACACAACTACATGGTCATAGAGCTTTCTTCCTCACTCTCTGATGTTGAATTTGAAGATGTTAAAGATTCCAAAACTGCAAAGAAGATGTGGGACCAACTAAAGCTTGTACATGGAGGTGATACAAATATTCTGAGAGCCAAGGCAGAAATCCTTAGAGGAAAATTTGATGATCTCAGAATGAAAGAAGGAGAAAACATAACACAGTACAACACAAGAATAAAAGAAGTAGTCAATGCTATATGAGGAGTTGGAGGTACACTTGAAGAGGAGACAATGGTAAGTAAAATCATAAGAACCTTACTGCCTGTATATGCTATTAGAGTTTTTGCCATTCAAGAAATGAGAGCAGTAACAAATAATACAATTACTCTTGATAGTTTAATTGGTAGACTGATTTCATTTGAGATGAATAACTTTGATAATAGTGTCTTGCCAAACTTAGAGTTTGCGTTTAAGTCTTCTATGAGAATAAGCAAATCAAGTCATAAACACACATCTAGAAGAGATAGTGAAAGTGAAAGTGAAGAAGGAGATCTAGATGAAATAGAAGCACTTGTGGCTAGAAGAATGCAGAGAGGCAAAGGTAAATGCAAAGACAAGTTGCCACTTGTATGCTTTAATTGTAGAGAGATTGGACACTTTGCTGCAAGATGTCCTAACAGAAGAAAAGATGACAGAAGTAATGACAGATCTTTTGAGAAGAAATCTGACAGAGGTGATAACAAAGATTATAGAGGTTACCGACAATTAGAAAAAAGAGATACCTGAGACTACAAGGACAAAGGAAAGAAATCGAGCTACCTAGGTACTTGCAAAGATGAAGATACTGACACCAAACCTGATGAAGACATCGAGATGGTATTTGTGGTGGTGAAGGATGATTTAGATGGAGATGAAAGGTATGTAGAAACTGCACTCATATCTAAGGTTAGAAAGAATGACATCTAGATAATAGATAGTGGCTGCACTCACCACATGACCGGTGACAAAGAAAATTTTAACACTTTTGAGTATTATAATGGTGGTACATTAAGAATGGGTAGTGATACACCTTGTCCAGTTGAAGGCAAAGGAACAATAATGTTGAATAACCTGATTAAATGTCAAAATTTTTATTGGGTAAAAGGATTGAATTATAATCTGTTGAGTGTTTCTCAGTTGAATAGTTCAGGTCACAGAGCAGCATTTGAGAACAAGAAGGAAAAGATCTTCAATGAATCAGGAAGATTGATTGGTACCGGTGAACAGACAAAAGGTAACTTATTCTATCTGAATGATACTAACACCACTTTCTTAATGACTAGAAACAAAGACATATGGTTGTGGCACAAAATATTGTGTCATGTGAATTTTGACAACATGATGAAAATAAGCAGAAGGAGAAATGTAAGAGGCTTACCGATGATGACAAATCCCAACAACATCATGTGCAAGAATTGTCAAAAAGGTAAAATGACAAAGTCTAGTTTCAAAAGTAAAACCCATACATCTGATGATAATCTAGAATTAGTCCATACTGATCTATGTGGACCAATGAGGAAAAAGAGTTATTATGGAGATAGGTATTTTATTCTCTTTGTTGGTGATTACTCTAGAATGATGATAGTTATGTTTCTAAAAGATAAATATGAAGCATTCAAGATGTTTAAATGGTATAAGGCTATGGTAGAGAAAAAAAGTGGCAAGGATCTGAAATGTTTGAGATCAGATAGAGGAGGAGAATTTATATCAAATAAATTCACTTATTTTTGTAATGAGCATGGTATAAAAAGACAGGTTTTTGCACCAAGAAAACCATAGCAAAATGGGATTGGTAAGAGAAGGAATAGATCAATAGTTGATTGTACTAGAACACTGATGATAGAGAAAGGCATCACCCAAATCTTCTAGAGGGAAGCTGTCAGTACTGTTGTCTACACACTGAACAAAGTACAATTGAAGAAGGACACAAAGAAGACACCTTATGAGCTATGGTATGGTAAAACACCCAATGTAAGTTACTTCAAAATCTTTGGTAGTCAATGTTATA
>MU226145.1:677981-693097 GCA_018584345.1 Thuja plicata
GATTCAAGGATGGTAGCAATAGATGCCCGATACTAAGTGACAACCTCTATGTATAAAATCCTCTAACAAGGTCGCACTTAACAGTGTGTTTGTAACCTTTAACAGGGTTGGCTCCTAACAGGGCTCAGTTTAGAAGAGTGAAAATTTGGGGTACCGGTCCTAGTGGTTTTTTCCCCTAACAAGGTTTCCACATTAAAAATTCATGTGCTATGTGTGTATGATTCATTTCTTTATTGTTTTATATCTGGCATAGTTAACATTGGATTTATCGGTATACTCTCCTTATTTACTGAGTTTCGGTAAATAGTTATACTGCTTATCAATAATCAAGAAAGAATAAGGATTGACAGAGAACACTGACAAATAGTTAATCATTATAAGTATTTCATGGCATGCATCTTGTAAGGACATAATAATCTGAGGTTTATTGACTGGTGGTTAAGTTTGAAAGGATAATTTTTTTAGGCCACTGATTCACCCCCCCCCCCCCCCCCACCCCCCTCTCAGTTATTACTAATAGTTACCCAAACATGGTATAAGGGAAACCCATTTGCATTCCCTGTCTTGCTAAGAATTTTGTCCCGTCAGTTTTTTTTAGGTCCTAGATTGCTCCATTGGCAATAATTTCTTATAATTTTATTGTTTGCATAGTGTTTTTTCTAGTTGAAGTCATATCTATGTTTTGGGCTCTTGATCTCATAACATTTTTCCAAAATCTGTGAATTTTTCTGTATTAGGGGAGTTGGAAAGGTATTGAGGATCTCTCTAGGCCATCCATGCACATTTCCCAAATTCTCTCATAGGTAAAGAAGTGATTCGGTTTAATATTTTTTGCATATTGGTAGATTATTTGGATGTTTTGACAGTTGAGGAGGTGCTTCTTTGATATAGTTCATTTTAACTAAATTCATGTTGTTGATCTCTATTTGTGATTTGAGAAGTGTATCATTTATGTAATCATGGGTTATGAAACACATCCTTATGTTATTAGTTTGACTAAGGAAAATTATGATTCATGGGAAAATTTATTATAACACATTTTAGAGGGATTAATATCTTGCCTCATATTTATGGTCTCATTCATGAGCCAAAGAAAAAATGGAAGCAATTAGTTTAGGGTAGTAAGAATGATCATATCATATGGTCAATTGGTTTTAGTATCATTAAAAGCTTCATCTATTATATCTACCCCAATTTTTGCATTATTTAGTGCCCACACTTAGTTTGGACCAATATTTGGAATGATTTTGGAGATCCTCATGGTCCTCCATTCCCAGATGATCCTTCTTTAGATTGCCTTATTCTACTTGATTTTGGTGACAATATTCCCTTTAACGAAGGTACCTTAGATGAGTTTGAATATGAATCAACACTTGAGCATTATCATGATCTAGATGCTCCTCTTGCAACTCCTACTTCTCTATTTGAGATCACATAATCATCTTTTGTTGGTGATTCATTGAGTACTATGAGTGATTCATTTCAAGAGCATCTATTTGTTTGCCTAATGGGGATTCATATTTGATAGAAATTTGTTCATTGTTTGCAGAGTCTCACATTTCAGATTTGAGGGGTTTATCTCTCTTATTTGATGATATAGATTAAACAATAGTTACCACTTCATCTTTATCTTTGGAGCTTGTTCAAAATTAGTTTCCATTCGTTTCTTGTTTATTAACTTGTATTGTGATTTTGCATGTACCTAATTGGTTTGTGACATCTTCATCATCCAAGGACTTGACAACAAATGAGAAAATTTTAGAGACATCATACATTTGGATTTTTCTTCCTACCAATTCCTATCCTAAATGGGAAGTATTCCTACATCTATACACACCTTTTTTCCTTCCCAAGGGGATACATATTGTTTGTAGGCACTGGACTATATTTTGTCTTCAAGCACTCATAATTTTTGCAATTTTTTGTTCATTATGGGGGGATATGTAGTTTCATTTCCTTCCTATGAGGCGATACTTGATTGTATATACATGATGTATGTAGTCCTTGGTGGGTAGCATTGAGTCCTCTGCATAATCTTATTTGTTAATTTTATCTCTTTTGGAGATGATTTTTCTCCCACATGGTTTTCTCATTTTCTTTGTTTGTGAAAGATTACAATTGCATTTGCATTGTGCATGGGTACCTAACATGGCTTAGTTGTTGAGAATCATATTGCATCTCCTATTGCATAATAATCTTCTCCCTAAGTTGCACTTAAGGGGAACTTAAGGGTTTGGGGGTGTTAGTGTAAACATCATTTACACATTAAACTTACTCAAGTTTAGTTGGTATAAGTTAGGTCATAAAGTTACTTTTGCCACTTTTCATTTAATATTGTACATATGATCAAGTTAGTTATCCTAGGTGACCTTCTATAAGATATATCATAGCTCATTATTTAATATTTTTCTTTAAGAATTTTATATTTTGGAAAAAAAGGGGTCAAAATTTATTCAGAATAAAATAAAGAATACAAAGCAGCAGGCCCAAGGCCAGAATAAAAGCACTAAACACCTAGAGAAAAAAGAACTCCCCACAGGGGAGACAACTACATATCTTTGTCCTCCATGATTAACCAATTCAACAAATCCATATACTCTGGCCTTAAGAGGCCCTAGAAATCATCCACGTCCTATCCATCTAGGTTCTTTATAGCCCATTTTTCTAGACAATCAGACACTCTATTGAATTCCTAAGGAATGTGATAGAAAAAGATATGATCCAATAAGGAACACAAATTCAATATTTTTTCACCACTACCGCCAATTGCCAATTAACCTCATCCAGGTGTTGTGCATTGAGCACATCAATCACAATCTATGAATCTAAATCACAAACAATTATCCTCCAGTCAAGAGAGTATCTTTTTTCAATAGCACAAAGAATAGCTAAACCCTCCATAAGGTTATTATAATAATTTCCTTTATAGGTAGAGAAGAAAAATGCCACACTTCAATTACTATCCCTTCCAATATCTCCTATTCCTACATGTCCAGGATTCCCTCTAGAATAACCATTCGTGTTAATTTTCAAAAATCCCTTAGGGGGAGGGAGCCACCTCCCATTTCTGTGAATATTTTGTTTAGATTACCTCAGTCACCTTATAGCAGAGGGCCCTACCCCAGTTCCAACTAGATTTGGATTTTTTATCACAACAAGATCACCGGGATCTATAGGTCTAAAAGTAT
The DNA here is from genome assembly GCA_018584345.1 of Thuja plicata. NCBI lineage: Eukaryota > Viridiplantae > Streptophyta > Pinopsida > Cupressales > Cupressaceae > Thuja > Thuja plicata. The sequence goes on from MU226145.1 coordinate 681,170, forward strand.
CACATTTTTCCATAATAGTTTCCCGAAGCCTACAAACATTTTTCCTCCATACAAGAGAACTTACCATTTATGAATCTTAAAAAATCGTTCTATTCCTCTCCAACCATAAATTCTAAAAGATGAAAGTTGGATCGAGAAGCCAATCAATCTACAGAAAAGATGATTTAGCCAGAGGATGACCCAAACTATCCCAAAAATCAACCAAAGAGGTGGCATGAACACATGCCTGATTTCACACCCTCCACTATAGGTGCCAAATCTCTCTAGATTAAGAGTACTGGAAAAAATAATATGAGAAACACATTCTTCACTCATCTTACAGAGGAGACACCTAAATGGGCCCTGGAAGCCCCTCTTCCATAAGTTCGCCCAAGTGAGACATTTTCTTTGTGCAACCAGCCAAAGGAAAAAATTACTTTTAGGCCAAATGAAGCAATTCCAAACTTGTTTCCACCAAGGCACACCCCATGGCCATGCAATTGCCTATCCAATTCTTGGTATCCAGAGGCAACAATTAATTTTCCCTTAAGATTAGGACCCCAATCCAGGACATCTCTTCCCTAAAGAGAATTACACAACCTGCTAACTAAATCCCAACTAGCCCCTAATAATTATCTACAGTGCCACCTAGTGGCCAGTCTTGAGGGTCCTTTCAACAAGTCACTTGTGCATGCGTGCTGAGAGAAACTGTCTTAAATCTTCCACCCTACACCACCCAATATTAATAAATATGTCACAAAGGGGCTAAAGGTGAGGAAAATAATAAATAATCGGGGGGTGATCATCCCAAGAATCATGCCAAAATCAAGCTTCTTAACCACTATTACAATTCTAGAATAAGCGTTCCTTGATAAGCTTTGCCCCTTTTTTGAGAGTTTCCCAGATCGTGATATGTTTCCCCATAAAATCACATCCAAATTGTCAACTCCCCTAAGGTACTTGTGACTAATAATTCTGGCCCAATCTTGATCTTGGCTAGTGCATCATCTCCAACATAGCCTGATAGCTAAAACCTGGCCAATCAAGCTTGCACGTCAAAGACCCAAACCACACTCTTTCTTTTGTCTACAAACTGACTCCCATCTAACTAGGCTCCATTTTGAATACATAAAATTACCATACCAAAGGAATTGATGAGAGAGAGCATCAAAATATTCCACAAAACTAGAAGGAGAAACTTGCGCAAAGCATCTATAAATAGGAAGGGCCTCAACCATTGATTTTAACAAAGTCACTCTTCCAAAAGATGAAAGCCACTTGCAAGTCTAATGACTAACCTTCTTAAAAAATTTGTCAAAAATCTCTTTTCAAAACTCACGGTAGTGAGAACCCTCACCAATTAGAATCTCAAGGTAGACCAGAGGAAGAGAACCAATATGAATCTAAGGATCTAAGAAATTCATTTCTGAATGAGCCGAGGAGTATTAAAAAAATAGATAGATGACTTAGTCTCATTAATTATCTGCTCCAAGGCAAGAAAATAAATTCCCAAATTTTTCCTGAAACATATAGCCTCCTTGATCCTGGCCCTTCCCATCAGTGTCGTATCATCCACAAATTGTAAGTGAGAATAAGGAAGCAAATTCTCGGACCAACTCCAGCCTTGTATCAGACCTTGTCTAACTCTGGATTTAATAAATATTTCAAGTGTTAGAAAGTAAAGTCCACCAATATAACTGAAGGGGGGGGGGTGAATCAATTATCTGAATAATATAACTTTTATCAATCTTTTTAACTCTGAAACATGTAAAAAACAATAACAAAAACTACAAAAAGATAACCATACACAATAACACCATATTTGTTAACTAGGGAACCTCTTGATAAAAGAGTAAACCCTGGTGGGAATGATGCCCAAAAAAATATGTACTAATATAAAAATTCCTTGTGAGAGGATGGACTCTGTTAGGAATCTATGAAATACATTTAGTACATATCAGTCTCTATTAGGAGACTTTGAATCCATATTAAAATATTCTAACTCTATTAGGAGTTGTGGAAGGTAGAAGGACCCACTATCCAAATAGCTTCATAGGAAAGACCACTGAATCCACTGTCCAACTGATCTTTGTATTATTAAAATCAGAATAATACCAATTAAACTTAATTCTGAGACTCTGTATCCTCTCTTATCTAACCATGCCTCTACTACACCAAATACTATCGGATCTCAAATATCAGATCTGCCAATTTTGCTTCACATACAATCCTTTGAATACTTCTACAAATACATACATGCTCACTCTCTACATCATCATCCTTCATTCCATATGAAATTAAATAAACAATATTTCCTTTACACCAAGCCCAATACCACAATTGAGTCGACCAATTAAGCCTAAACAATTATGAAATATAAAATAATACACGTTACATAATTACAAAACACTGTCGACTCACAAACTTAATAATTTTTCACATGTGCGATCCAAGACTAAGCGGTCTTAGTCGGATCACCTTCATACTATCTTCAAACTCTGCATAACTTCGGCAAACCAAATTCCATATCAGTCAAAAGCTATAATCCAAACATCGCAAAATGTCTCTCAGAAACTCTGTCAAAATATGATCTTCAAGAAATTTTGAATAACTGTTATCAATAATTGAATCTTCGTATGCGCTCTTGACCACATCATCAAGATAGTATCTATAATATGTTCTCTACTGCGCATAACCTCATCTGCAATTCTCTGTCTATGCTAACTCAATCTCTATCTGCTATTTTGTCAATCTTCAGTAAAACACTATGTTGATATCCAAACACTATGTTGACATCAATGACAAACATAGTCACTAATGTAACAAATGACAACTCCAATAATGCTAAAAGTCTCCCCCTTTGGTATTGATGGCAACATAGATGAAAAAAATCCAATGTTCCATGATTCCAAAACTCTTCTATTGCTCTTGTCTTCATCAAATCTTCTTCATCAATCATTTTCTTCCTCATTCTGTATATTGTTCCTCTTTTTCACTGTTTCCACTGTTTCTCAACTTGTTTTTCATGTATTCTTCTCCCCCGTTGACATCAATGACAAAAGGCATCACTATGTCAATACAATACTATCTCGAATGTCCAAAGACACTGTTGAAAATACCACTTACCAAGAGTCCTCCATGACTCAGCTCAATCACAGATACTCCCCCATAGAGGAAGCATCAGCAATCAGTCCAGAAAGAATATAGTGATCTACACCACTGGAATGATGCAACTGCTGCATCATTGCTCAAAACTAGGCTGGGGCATAACCCCAAGCATACCTCTCAAATAATCAAATGTATCCTTAGGTAAAGGATTTTTAAAAATATCTTCTATCTTCTCTTATTTACTAATATACTCAAGTCTGACTTCTTTCTTTGCAACTTTCTCTCTTATAACATGATACTTTATCTCTATATGCTTTGTCTTTGAATGCAATAGTGGGTTCTTTGACATACTTACTATACTTGTGTTATCACAGTGTATGATAATAGGTTCCTTAAATTCAATTTCAATATCCTTCAACATTTGTTTCATCCACATTATATGATTACAATTATTTGCTATTGCTACATATTCTGATTCTGTTGTGCTCTGTGAGATACAATCTTGTTTCTTGCTTAGCCACAAAACCGATCTTCCTCCAGGAAAAAATGCTCCTCCACTTGTACTCTTTTTATCATCTACACTGTCTCCCCAATCAAAATTTGTATATGCACATAGGGTAAAATCATTTGATCTATCATACCACAATCCATATTCAATTTCTCCTTCAAATATTTGAATATCCTTTTCACTACTGCATAATGTAATTCTTTAGGATCAGCTTGAAATCTCTGAACAATTCCAATTGCATTAGATATATCTGGTCTTGTATGAGTCAAATATTGCAATCCTCCAATACTGGATCTGTACTTTCTTTGTTCAACTTTAGGTTTTTCATCTTTGCTAAATAACTTGAGACTAGTAACTATGGGTGTACCAACAGGCTTACAATTTTCCATACCAAATCTCTGCAATAAGTCTTTCAGATACTTAGTTTGAGATAAGAAAATACCATCATTATTTTGCATAATCTGCAAACCTAAGAAAAATTTCATTTCTCCAATCATACTCATCTAAAATTTTGTCTTCATTTCATCAGCAAACTTATCACTTGCTTCATCTTCACCTTCAAAGATTATGTCATCAACAAAGATAACAACAATCAATAAACCATTCTCAATTTATTTTAGATATAAGTTACTATCTGCAGTTCCTTTAGCAAATCCTAATTTTGCCAAATACTTATCCAACCTAGCATACCAGGTTTTGGGTGCTTGCTTCGATCCATATAATGCTTTGTTTAACTTACATACCATATCACCTTCCTGTGTCAAGGGAAATCTATCAGGATGCTCTATGTAAACTTCTTCTTCTAATTCACCATTTAGAAATGTTGACTTCACATCTATTGATATACTTTGAATTTCTTATAAGTTGCATAAGCCAAAATCATTCTTACTGCTTCAAGTCTTGCAATAGGTGCAAACGTTTCTTCATAGTCAATACCTTCTTGGTGTGAATATCCTTTACATACCGGTCTTTCTTTATTTCTTATAACTTCGCCCTGTTCATTCATATTGTTTCTGAATACACATTTAGTTCCAATAAATTTTTTTTCTTTAGGTCTAGGGACTAATTCCCATGTGTTATTCTTCTCAATCTGATCTAATTCTTCCTTCATTGCATGAATCCAATGATCATCCTTACAAGCTTCATCAATACTTTTAGGTTCAATTTGAGAAATCAAACATAATTCTTCATGTACCTTATTTCTTTTCACAACTCCCGTGTCTCTACTTCCAATAATCTAGTTTGCAGGGTGATTCTTTATCCAATTCTTGTTTGGTGTTGCTGCTTCAACTCTTGCTTCAATTCTAGGTTCAGATCTAGGTTTAGATCTCGGTTCTGATCTTTGTTCTTCACTTTCTTCCCCATCATGAATCTCAATCTGTAAATCATTGTTAGTCTTAAAAATTAATTCAGCATTCTCTTGATTAGTTCTAGGACGAGCTTCTTCTTCTGAGTCATAATCAAGTATTCTTTCCTAAATTCTGAACTTTTCATCCACTTTAACTTTTGCGCTCTCAACATTAGTTTTAGTTATCTGATTAAAACATCTAAACACTTTTCTCTTCAATGAATATCCAAGAAATATACCTTCATCACTTCTAGGGTCAAACTTACCAATGTCATCATCTCTTTAAATATAACACTTACTTCCAAAAATTCTAAAGTATTTTACTGATGGTGCATGTCCAAACCACAATTCATAAGGAGTCTTATTTTTATCTTCTCTGTTTTGTACTCTTTTCATTGTATATACTGTTGTATTCACTTCTCTCTAAAATGTCTATGCCATATCATTCTCAAACAACATAGCTCTTGCTGCTTCAGTTACAGACCTGTTCCTTCTTTCTGCAATACCATTCTTCTCAGGTGTTCTAGGGGCTGAAATTTGTCTCTTAATTCCATTCACTTCACAAAAGGTCTTAATCTCACTTGAAGTAAATTATCCTCCTCTATCTGATCTTAAACATTTAATCTTCATTCCTTGTTCATTCTCAACTTTATTCTTAAGCAATCTAAACTTCTCAAATGCTTCTAATTTTCTTTAAGAAAATATACCCACATCATTCTAGTGAAATCATCAACAAGAATCATAAAATACCTTTCACCATAAAATCCTCTTGTTTTGGTAGGACCACTCAAATCTATATGAACAATCTCCAACTTTGTTGTTGTAGTGAACTTCTTGCTAGGAAAAGAACTTTTCCTCCGTTTCACCATAACACATTCTTTGCATATCATGTTAGTAGGTTTCACAATCTTAGGCAAATCTCTCACTACAAATATAGTACTTTCTTTCACAATGTTATCAAAATTTATGTGACAAAATCTTTTATGCCATAACCAACTCAATTTTAGCAATTAAACATGTCATCTTAGCAGGGTTCAACTGAAAAACATTTCCTCTAGTTCTTGTACTTGTACCAACCATCTTACCATCCTTATCCTTGATACTACAAGTCTTTTCTACAAACCATACCTAATAAACTTTATCAAGTAACTGTCCAACACTCAAAAGATTATGTTTCAATCCATCCACAAAATAAACATCATCAGTATTAGTCTTTCCATCAAGTGTAATCTATCCAATTCCTTTTATACGACAAGGTGCATTGTTTCCAACTCTAACAATTCCTCCACCATAGTTGTTAAGCTTTACAAATCTGTTCATATCACCAGTCATATGATGAGAACAATGTCTATCATCCAATCCATTTTCTTTTCAACTTGGGACACTAAGGATTTCTCTTCTCTAACTTCTTTTTCAAGACTTTCTTCTTTAATTGCAACAAATCCTATCTCATCACTTTCATTATCACTTTCACTCAAGAATTTCTCAAGAATAGCTTCAAATTCTTCATCACTAGAATAATAAAATTCTTTAGGTCTTCTAGGCTTAAAGTTCTTCTTGTATTTCTTCACTCTTTTAGGAAATTTAGATGCAAAATGACCATATTCTTGACAATTCCAACATTTAAAATTTTTCTTACCTTCAGGTTCTCTCTTCACACGTAGGGCAATTCCTTCTTCAATATTTCTATCTTCTCCATATTTAGGTCTATTTCTTCTCACATAGTCTCCATTAACATTAACATTCCTTATAGAAGTAGGACAAACCCTGAGTGCATTAAAAGTTGTTTCAATTCTAGGAAAGTCTCCATATTGTTTCAAACTTATCTCTATTGATTCTAATCTTCCAAGAAGAGTCTCTCTAGTGAATTTATCAGTGCAAGGGATAACTCGTTATATCATCTACACTGTCTTCTTGAATTGAGGGGTCAATTTTTTCAAAATCTTCCATATAATCTCATCTTCATCTTTATTTCCTTCACAAGCTTTAATACCTACAACAATCTCTGATATGCTGCCAATATAACTTCTAACTGATTCATCTTCCATCATTTTTTCTTCTTGAAATAGACATATCCAATTTTATAATCTGATTCTCTTAGCATGCTTATCACCTTCAAAAGTAGATTCCAAATATAACCAAATTTCATGAGCTATTCTTAAATTTTTTACCTGACTGTACTCATTCTTGGGAAGTGCTGACAAAAGTACTTCTCTGGAAAGTATGTTACACATGAATAGATCTCTCTCAGTTCTAGTACATTCCTCTATCTTATCTTCTTCAATGATTTCTTTCGCATTCTTAGTAATGAACCAATATACTAGACCTAAACATAACAAGTGTGTCTCCATCTTCTCTTTCCAGATGTCATAACTAAATCCATCAAACTTAGGACTTTCTTTTCTAAAATTTGTTGCCATTGATCTTCTTAAGTTGTTAAACTTTTCCTTCAAGGACCTGATGCTCTGATACTAATTGTTAGAAAGTAAAGTCCACCAAGATAACTGAGAGAGGGGGGAGGGGTTGAATCAGTTATCTGAATAATATAACGTTTATCAATCTTATTAAATCTGAAACATATAAATAAAAATAACATCAACCACAAAAACATAACTATACACAATAACACCAGATATTTTAACTAGGGAACCTCTTGATCAAAGAGTAAACCGCAGTGGGAATGATGCCCAAAAAAATATGTACTAATATGAAAATTCCTTGTGAGAGGATGGACTTTGTTAGGATTCTATGAAATACATTCAGTACATATCAATCCCTGTTAGGAGACTTTGAATCCTTGTTAAAATATTCTAACCCTGTTAGGAGTTGTGAAAGGTAGAAGGATCCACTGTCCAAAAAAATTCAAGGAAAAGAACACTAAACCCACTGTCCAGCTGATCTCTGTATTATTCATAATAGAATAATACCAAATAAACTGAATTCTAAAACTTTGTATCCTTTCTTCTCTGATCGTTCCTCTGCTGTACCAAATACTACCAGATCTCAAATACAAGATCTGCCAACTTCACTTCACATACAATCCTTTCAATAATGCTACAAATACATACATGCTCGCTCTCTACATCATCATTATTCATTCCATATTAATTCAAATAAATAATATTTCCTCTATACCAATCCCAATACTTCACAATTGAGTCGGTCAATTAAGCCTAAACAATTACAAAATATAAAACAATACACGTTACATAATTACACAACACTGTCGGCTCATAAACTTAATAATCATTCACATGTGCGATCCCAGACTAAGTGGTCTTAGTCAGATCACCTTCATACTATCTATAATCCAAACATCACAAATTGTCTCTCAGAAACTATGTCAAAATACGATCTTCAATAAATATTGAATAACTATCACCAACAATTGAATCTTCGTACGTGCTCTTGACCACATGATCAAGATAATATCTAAAATATGTTCTCTACTGCGCATAACCTCATCTACAATTCTCTATCTGTGCTAACTCAATCTATGTCTGTTATTCTATCAATCTTCATTAAAACACTATGTTGATATCCAAACAGTATGTTGACATCAATGACAAACATAGTCACTAATGTAACACATGACAACTCTATTAATGCATTGAAAATCTTAGAAGAATCGCCATTAAGCAGGACTAAGAAAGAAGCAGAGGAAATACAACTCATGACCTTGCTGACCCAATCACCACTAAAGTCAAAATCCAAAAGAAGCTTCTATAAAAAAATCATATTTAACCCTTTCATAAGCCTTTTCCAAGTCAATTTTAATAAACATGGATTTCTGCTTATAATTTTCGATAGAATGAATGACCTCAGTAGCAATCACAAGCCCATCAAGATTTTGTCTACCAACAACAAAACCACCTTATTGATTAGATATAAGAGCCTTGAGAGAGAGCTTGAGTCTTCCGCAATTAGTTTTGTAATGATCTTGTAAACCACATTTCAAAGAGAAATTGGTCTAAATTGAACAAGACTACTTACATTATCCTTCTTACCTGAATAAGAGCCAAAAAAATTGGAGTTAATGGCTTTTAACATCTTCTTATTTTGATGTGATTCCTGAACCACTTCCAACAAGTTCTATTTGATAATCTAATAGAACTCCTAGTAAAATTCCACTAGGAAACTATCAGGGCTTAGGACTTTACCTTTTTTTATATGAAAAACTATATTTTCGATTTCATGCAATGAAATGGGTTGAATGAGGTCCTCATTCATCTCACTAGAAACAAGAGGAGGAATGCAATCAAGAATAGAAATTTCCTCTTCCTCAGCGGGAGGGGAGTCTTCCTTAAATAGTGAAAAAAAACACTGATGAACTTCTTGAGAGATGTATCTTATTGAGGATAGATATTCTCCCTCTAAAAACACTAAAGAAGTAATGAGATTACCAGTTCATCTTGCCTTAACAAAATTATGAAAAAATCCATGTTTCTGTCACCTTACTGTAACCAAACAATTTTACACTTTTTCTTCCAAAAGATCTCATCACAGAGCTCCCATTCCTCCAAGTCCTTAACAACCTTAGCCTCTTTTTGACTTGATTCGAAAGTAAGCCCCCGATCACGAATAAGGCATGTGATATAATCCAACTAATCATGTGCAACTTTCTTGTTATAATGTAAATTCCTAAAACATTGCCTACTTCACCTTTTGTGTCTATATTTCACATGCTGCAATCTTTTAACAAAGGAATACATAGTTGTACCATGAGAAGGTTGTCCCTCAAACCACCAAATAGTAACCAAATCCTAGAGAGTGGGATCCCATAGCCACATAAGTTAAAACTTAAAAAAATGTTTCTTGGGAGCACTTGAAGAAATCATAGATATTTGAATCAACTAGTGATCAGAACCCCTCTAGTCCAAAATATTTGAACTAGTATTCCATTTATCCCCCATCCAATAGAAAGAAGTAAGGAATCCGTCCAATCGCTCAGAAATTACATCTGTTCCACTTCTATTGTTCCAAGTGAACATCCCATTATTGGCTTAACATCAATAATATTTAAAAGCTCAATATTATCATCTAGGAGAATGGTAGAGGGATCAAGTCTAGCCACACCTCCTCTTTTTTCTCCAGGTTACAAACTGCATTAAAGTCCCCAACCATAATCCAAGGGAGAAATGGGGCCAGAGAACATACATATCTAATATGATCCCACAGTTGTTCTTTAAGAATTTATTGTTTTCATAGAGAATTTAATATTTGTAGTTGGTAGTCACATGTCAGCTTGTCTCTAACACATCAAACCTTTGTTATTCATACATGGTGTTTGTACCTTTTAGATCGTCTCAATACAAATTAATATTCATTAGTGAAATAGCCTTGTTGCTTCTCTTGTATTGGGAAGGTGGTTGTATTTACATATTATTGATTCTAGGGTGGTTAGTCCAATACAGAGAAGGGGTGGCCCTATGATTACAATTAATCCCCCTAACTAAGAAGAACAAAGGTTTTGGGTTGCCAATATGGCTTGGCACTAATGTAGACCCTTCAACACAATATAAATTATTGGGTAAAGACACATGCATAAAGAAACAAAACCATCATAAAAACATACTAGATAAAAGTGCAAACAACCACTAGATATTGAGGAAAATTGCCAAATAAATTATAGAAACCTACAACCAAAGTCGAAGGACTTGCATAGTAGTGACACCTATGATGACCATATGGTCATATGTATATACTATATAGTTGTACAAATTTTACAGTTTGTGAAATCTGCAAACCCTCAAAAAATGGATACCAAAATGTATCAAGTTTTATGTTTATTTACAGGTTTTTGTTCATGTTGGGCTCATTCATGGCGTCTAATTTTCCCCAAGAGCATAGTATGAAACATCTTAAAAACAAATATCAAACTAATAAAATAAACTTGCATATGTAAATCTTTGATACAATGTTATAACTTTGAATTTCTGCTTTAATTATTATACATAGGAGAGAGTTGTTGCATTAGTAAAAAACAAAGAAAATTCATACAAAATGTAAAAATGTGTATTAATTCATAATTCAAGGATGCAAAAATAAGATATAAAATCACATTTGCCAATAATAGACAAAGTAGAAAAATAAATCTTATGACACATTTTGCAAGATTCACAACTTAAAACTAGTAAAATAAATTCCTAACAAAGACTCTTTCATAAAATTATGATAGTGTATCGTCTTAAAATGGAAGCACTTCCATTTAGATGAGTTTAGCACCCTCATTTAGTATGTTTTCATAATAGATTTGCATTTTTTACATGTTTAGGTGAGATTAGGGTTAGGATCTTATGGATCCTCCTGGATTTTTCCTCTCCATGGCTCTTCTTTCTAGGTAGGACCTATGTATTGGTCCTCCTAGGCCTCATCTTACTCTCTCTCCAAGCCTTTTAGGCCTTCTTAACATTCTGACTCATTCCCCCACCTTCTTAGGTCCCCGATTGACCTGGGAGCCTTTCTGTCACATCCTGCTGACCTACCTGAAATCTCAGGATAGGGCTGAGGTCGACCCTGTCCTAGGACAGGGCCGAGGTTGACCCTGTCCCCTGATAGGTGTTGGTTCCCATTTCCAAATTCGGAGCTTACCGGGGTCCGAAACTTGAAATAGGTAACCCGAGTTCGGATGTGGAAGTGTTTTCTCCGATATTCAAGTTATTATGTTCCCTCCTTGATTGGCGATTGTGATTGCACCACGATTCAAGGTGAGATTTAGATTTGGATCCATTGCATTGCCCTAGGAGACCTATATTGAAATCTCTATATAAACACTCTCTTTTGCCTTCATTTGATCATGAGATGAGATGGGAGGACATGACATGAGAGGACGCGATATGATGAAATAATGAGGCAAGCAAGTAAGAGGATGATATAGAAGGACAAGCTAGGAGGACATATCATCATCTTCAATCAAAGCATTCTTCAAAGACAAGTTATTTTAGATCTTCATTGAAGCAAGAAGGATTTCTCTTTAGATCTACCA
>MU226145.1:703211-748624 GCA_018584345.1 Thuja plicata
GAAGATTAGATCTTGATATTGCATGTTCAAAAGACTCTTTCCAAAGAGCAACACACACACAATATACATTCTATATATTCAGCTATTCATGGAGGTGGAAACCACCAAAACGGGGGTTTGACTAAGGAAAAACCCTATATAGCCACCCCAAAACCCCTTTTTAGATATTTGCAGGTGCAGGACAAAGGATTCGAGGCCAGATTTGGATACCCTTTTTGGATCTCTTTCGGACTGTGAAAATAGGGACGCTTTTAGATTTGTGCAGACAACATTGGCAAAAGTGGTACAAGGTTGACCTTTTTCATAAGACGACATCGGAACAAAAAAATATTTATGGGTTTTGTTCGTCTCTGCATTCCGGTTCGAGATCAACTGTCGGCATTTCCAGAAACAGTCTACAAAACTCAGAAAATGAGTTTTTCCAGATCTGCTATGTTATGAGGTAGGCATCTTATTACATCATTCTTTACATGCTCTTTTCCATCCTTTTGATCAATAAAATTAAACGTAATATCCTGAATTTGGACATAGGATTTCCCTTCATTATACAAATCTTAGTTAGGAGATCCAGGGCATCAAAGCCTCCAAATTTAGATCTTACATATAGTACATAAATACAATTTCACACTAACACATCTGAAAGATATGTGACATTCCAAGATGCATATTTTAACAAGATTGTCTCGAGAAAGGATTTTTTCTGGGTAGAATTGATGCAAGAGCTTTTAGTGGCTTTTTAAAATTTTAGTATTTTTTTCTGAGTTTTTAGAAGCTAATTTTTTTTAATAACTTTGAAATATTGTTTCTAATTTCGAAGGTTAGTTGGCACTTTATCTTATCCTAGTTTTAGGAAGCTTCAAGGAAAAAATCATCTTTTTAGGAGTTGTTTTAAAAATTACAAAAAATGGCAAAAAACAATTTTTTGTGGAAAACTGCCAAAAATGTAATTTTTAGATTTCTACTTTTTTTAGAGTTTTCTTTTATTTAAGGATCTTTTGATCATTGGAGAAGCAGGGTTGGTGAATAGAAATAAATAATTTTCAAATCTATCTAGGGTTCTGGTTGTTCTTATTTTGTAATGACTGTATTAGCTTGAATGTGTATGTGTGTGTTGCATCATTTGGTATCAGAGCTCAAAAGGTTTGGGAAAGAGATTTTTGTGTTTTTGTTTGTGTAGGTTGAAGAGAGAAGATAGTTTCCAAAAGACTAGGTAGAGAAGAGAAAAGACCTAGGTGAGGCAAAGGCAAAGTAGAAGCAAGGTTAAAGGGACTTGCTTGAAGAGATGAATTTGTTGAAGGGGTATTTGAAGGGAGAGGATTCATCAAAGAAGAAACAAGAAAATAAAAGAGAAGATAAAGATAGGAAGAGGAAAGAGGAAAATATGAGGCAAGTAGAGATCGAGAGAAATATTAGAGAAATAAAGCAAGGATTGGAACGAATAGGAAAGTTACTAGAACTAGAAATGCAAAAATGACACCTACTAGTTAAGAAGAAGATCACATGGCCTATTAGAAAGATTATTCAAAAGAGGAAAATGCAATAAATGACAAAAACAATAGAGTAAGAGGTAGAAAAAAAATGGTGAGTATACCTATGACTATTTTGACATCAAGCATTGAAGAAGACAAGGTAAACATAGTTGTGGATGAGTCTTCATATCATTTTCAATTATTTGAATCTAATGTTCAAACTGAGAAAGTGGAAAAACTTGTTGATAAAAAGGTTGGTAATGAAGATTTTGTAGACTTGTTTGTTAATGAGGTATATGCAGATTTGCAAGGGTGTTATGCAAATTGTGGTAATGGAGAATATGTTGCTATATTATACGATGAAGATATAAATGATGATGTTGTTGAGGTATATGCACATAAATTGAATTTTGGGACATGAAGCTCGTGAGGGTGATGAATAGGAGATGGTTTAAGAAAAAAAATACGAAGGACCCAGGGGCAGTTGCAAAGATGAAGGACAAATTGCCACAAAATTGGAAGACTAGGAAGGAGCAGACTTGCATTCAAGAGGACTTCAATTTTCTCTTCTCCAGGTCAATACAACCTATCTGGTATAATGGAAAGGATTAGATCCAAACAAGAAGCATGCATTCAAAAATAACTTGCAATTGTTGCGTTCTTTCAACCAGAGGAGAATGATGCAGGAGCTTTTACTGGCTTTTTAAGGTTTTAGTATTTTTTTTAGAGTTTTTAGAAGGTCATTTTTTTTATAACTTTGAAATATTATTTCCAATTTCTAAGGTTAGTTGGCATTTCATCTTATCCTAGTTGTAGGAAGCTTTACAGAAAAAATAAGCTTTTTAATAGTTGTTTTAAAAATTACCAAAAAAATGGCAAAAAACTATTTTTTTTGTGTAAAATTGCCAAAAAAGGTAATTTTTGGATTTCTACTTTTTTGAGAGTTTTCTTTTATTTAAGGATCTTTTGATAATTGTAGAAGAAGGGTTGGTGAATGAAAATAAAGAATTTTCAAATCTTTCTTGAGTTCTAGTTGTTCTTATTTTGTAATGATTGTATTAGCTTGAATATGTATGTGTGTTGCATCAACAGTAAATCCTTGAAATATTTTTATTATGATGACATGATACTTTGGCACCAAATATTTTGTATAAGCATTTATCAACAAGTTCCTTGGCCTATATGTAATGGGAATCAACCAAGAAAATGTAGCAACAAGTGGACTTGATTTTAATCCAAATAAGATACTCATCACTTTATACATCGATAGGAATAAAGACAAAAAAAAAATTCATAAGTCATCTCCTATGTTGTGCTAGGTCTAACATATTAAGGTGAATCCAATTAGTTTTTAGGTCATCCCAAGTGAAGCGTTGAGCAAGTTTTTCACTGCTAATATGGAGCATGGACTAAAGGAGGCACCTAGGTATAAAAATGCATATAAGTTTATTCACAAGGATGAGCTAATCCTATATTTAATATTTCTCTCACTCCCAAGAAACAATGAAATATTCTCTTTTATTATTAAAATGTGGCAATGAAAGGCCTAATTTTGGAGATGCACAATTTATGTTTGATATTAAGGAAAGTTAGGTCATTCAAACCATATACTTATTCATTAGCCAAAACATTTTTGTAAATACTAGTAGGACAATTTATTGAATTTCAAATGAGATTTGCTAAGTGACATATTTATGTCAATACAAGTACAAATAACTAGATTTATTTTGTATTTTTATTTTGAAAGATAGATTTTTGTGAACCAATCTTCATGAAATATGTGCTAATGACTTTGAATAAACAACTATATAATTTATTCTTGATAAAATATCATAATTTGATACATTGCAAAAATATCCTCTACTTGTCAATGGATGTATAAAAGGAGTTCTATATGGACTGGTTCATAAGGTACCACACTTGCTAAAGAGTTTTTAAATGTGGCAATAAGCTAAGTGGTTTTAACATTGTGGAGAACTCTATGGCTAGATGTGATTGATTTATAATGGTACTAGGACAACCGATCTTATTGAAAGTCACAATGTTTTATCCTCATGAGCTTTACTAGATCTGGTAATCGCTAAGTGTACTAGTAATGCTCATAAGTGATGAGTTTGTATCAATCACTATTCAAAAACTATGCAATTAAATCCTTATAAAATACCATAATTTCAATAACATGTTCAAAAATTTTAGTAGCTATCTTAGTGGGAAAAACTACTTCAGGGATCATTATTACAATAATTTATAAAATTAATGTAATCTCAATATTTTCCTTATTTTAGGTTATTAAAGTTTAGTACTTAAATTAGCATGAAACAAATCTTTTAAGTCTAATGATAGTTAATTCTAAAATTGTTACAACTCAAAAAAATATATCTTTTATTTGAAAAATTCAACAACAATTTTATATGAAACAAATCTTTGAAAGCTACTTATGATAATCAATTTTTAAAATTGTTGCAACTTCTATTATTTTTGTGATTTCTAAATTTGTTTAAAAATTTAAATACTATATTAGTGAGAAATAAATCTTTTAGAAATATTTTAATAATAATAAAATATAAATTTTTTCTTTTAAATTTTTTCTCTTACTTTCCCAATTATTATAAAATTTAACAACTACAATCCTAAAAACACAACTTAAAGTTACTCCAATGATCATTACATCTAATTGTTATAGTTTCAATATTTTTAGTGATTTTTATTTTATTTTAAAATAACCTAGCAACTATGTCAATATGAAATAAAAATGTTTTAGAGTTACCAAAATGGCAAACGATACCTAAAATCGATACCTAAACAATAGCAGCAACTGATTCACCAAATAACTTCAATATAACAATCAACAACTTGCATAAACAGTAAATATCATGAACATCAAACATTCAACACACACAACACCAGATTTAATGAGGAAACCCAATTTGGGAAAAACCTTTGTGGAAATTGTCACTCACAAATGAAAATACTCTTTGAAGTATGCTTGGTTAAAAACCATTCATGTTAATGATTACAATGCACATTATTACATGTGACCCTGTTAGGGGAATTACCTCAAACCTGTTAATATATTCACCCTATTAGGAGTAGCCTGGTTAGAGGACTTCAAACTCTTTTAGAATGTCACCTTTCACAAGGATTTTACAATAAGACTGTTAAGTCCACTCGGTTAAGAGATTTCTATGTTACAAATGTAAATAAGAAATAGTGTGTAAACTGATATGATAAACTGCAACTACCTCTTGCTTGATTAGATCCCTTATGCGCTCTGTGACTATTGACATCAATACTTCATCTGTCTCTACTCTTAGACTCATATTTTCACTTCTTTTCTCTTCACTGCATCACTCGATATCACTCCAACTCTTCAACTTTCCAGCCCTTGTTTCCTTCGAATTCATCCTTTAAATAGACTCTATTTTTGCCTCTTAATCTCCTTGATTAGGTTTTATTTCAATCACTCTTATCCGTCAAATCAACTTTTTGAACTGATTCAATGAATTTGAAACTCGGTTAACTGCTTCAACATCTTCTTGGAAATTGCACTTTTCTTGGAAATAAAACCATTAGTTTTTCTTCTTAATCTATACCATAGATCTTCACTTTGAATTTTACTGAACGTAGATCTCTCCAACTAACTCTTCCTCATCCTTGGAATCTTCTAGATCACTGTATATTTGCATTAAATGCATTCTTATCCTTGTTTACAACAACAGTTCCACTCGATAACATGAACTCTCGAATCGGTACCCAACATGCACTACTTGGTGCCTTGGCTCACTTGGTGAATTTACTGACTAACACAACCCTTTATCAACAGACTTCTTCTCGATAACATAACTAATTTAGCTTACCGACTTAACCAATCATCTTTACTAACTTCATAAAGTAGAAAATAGTTATCTCAATAATAACTTAGCATTGTCTTATCTGTAGTAACAACCCAATTAAATCAACTCTAAAGGATATGGGAATTCAATATGAACCTAAAATCAACTACTTGACATCAATGAAAAAATAACAGTTGATTTAATCTTTTTTACAATCTTGTATACCTCTGATCTCAGTCTTCATTATTGTTTCCATCATTTGAGTATCAATATCCCTCTTTGGCTTTGATGGAAACACTGTCAATTGATGATGGCATACTTTAACATATTTTTTCTTGCTTTACTTCCTCTGAGTTGTTTTGACCTTGTACTCCTTATGTGTTCATTCTCCCTCTTTCACTTATACTTCCTTTAATCATCAATTACTTATCTTCTCCCTCTTTGAAAACAATGCCAAAGACACATACTCTTAAAAACTTGTTCAGGCAGTGGATTATACCTTGCATGTAGTGATAACTCATTGCATACATATTTTTTTCACACAACTTCAGGCATCACCTAAAGTTTGAACACTAGCATCAACTCACAAAATAGATATTCTATTGAATCCTAGAATTGATGCAACATGCATCTTTCTCTATTGAATGTTTGATATGGGTAGGAACCCTAATTTACCTCTGAGACACTCAAAAGCATCCTTTGGTAGTGTCTTGGTAAATATATCTGCTAACTAATCCTTTAAATTCACATACTCCAACATCACATGCTTGTCTTGAACTTGTTCTCTCAAGTAATGATACTTGATAGAAATGTGCTTGGTCCTAGAATGCATCACTAGATTCTTTGATATGTTTATAGATCTAGTATTATCACAAAAAATAGTAACTGGATCAGTAATCTCCTCTTGCATACCTTCAAGTAGCTGTTTGATCCATACAATGTTTTTACAATTCATAGCTGCAGCAACATATTCAGCCTCGACATTAGACTGTGATATACAATTTTGTTTCTTACTCAGTCATATAACTAGTCTTTCTCCTAAAAAGAAAGTAATGACATATTTTTCCATTAGTATGCAAAGGAAACAAGTTTTGAACAATTGGTACAATTCTCACCGAAAAGATAGTTTTGGAGTACAACCCGACACAACAATTTTGCAGAGGTCACCGAAACTAGTCTTCACCGAAAGGCAGGGTACAGTGTAAAGCGAAAGACATGTTCACAGAGGAACCTAACATAATTTTACAAGAGTAACCCGACAGAGTAGTCAATAGAGTAAACCGACAGAGAAGACAACAGAATAACCTGATAGATAAGGCTATAGTCTACACCGACACATAGACTAAAGAGCAAACCGAGCACTAGTCTACCAAGAGGCAGTTATATTCTGAGAAATATGGATCTGACTTACACGTTAGATAAAACAACTAAGTTTTATATTTATCTTACAAGCACATCTTTAAACCATTTCTTGAGGGACAAGCAATGTAATTGTAATTGTTTTAATCAGTCTAACTGATTGTAAACATGCAAACTAGCAAATCAAGGTCAAGTTGTAAACCTTTGATCATAGAGTTATCATTGAAAAACATGAAACTAAAATAGGTCAATCTAATGTATAAATAGATGTGTAATCAATTAGAATAAAGTGATGTGATGATGATTATAGCCAAGGAGCACATCTATGGATCAGAGACAGGGTTTTAAGGAGAATGACAACAAAAGATGAAATAGGTTATTAAGAACCAGATTCAAGGCTATCGATCAGAACAGAGGTATTGATAAATCACTATAGGTGATGTAATATACATGTGAAATTTAATGGATCTGTATTCAGAAATTATAGGTTGCATATACTTAGGTCAATGAATATTTTTGACTACATTCTAACAAGTGTAGAAAAATAGAAGAAATCCTTTGAGAAGGTGGATTTAACAATCCTTTTGTAAACCTCTTAACGGAGTGCACACTTAACAGTGTTGCTAAAGCTCTTAACAGAGTAGACCTTAACCAGTCTCTACATGTTACTCCTAACAGGGTAAGATCATCAGAAGTGATCAAACTTGTAAGCCTTAACCGACCCCTTCCATTCTGTAGATAGTGAAGTTTTGTGGGTTTCATCCCCACCGCAATTTTACCTTCTAACAGGGGTTTTTTGTGTTACCAAATCTCGTGTTATGTGTCAATACATATCATGAATGTTTATATGAATTTTTGCATGCAATTAAGTTTATAAATTGATATTACATGCATAAAGATAGAATAATAGATATGGTCGGTAATACAAGCAATTGATTACATAAAGGATAAAGGTTAATTGACAAAATTTTTAAGGGTACTGATTCACCCCTCCCCTCTTAGTACAAACCATTTCATTATTTCCAATAATTGGTATCAGAGCTAGATCTCTTATTTGAAAAATTTTAAATACTTGAGAGAAAATATCATACAATGGAAAGGTATAAGCTAGACAAAGGTATTGAGAATAAGAAGCTAGAGATACATATATTCTATGAACAATACAAAGAAGAAATAATCAAGATGAGAGAACTACTAGATGAAATAAAGGTTATGACATCTCATTGTAATGAAAAAAACTATCATGAAGAAGAGATACCTGATTTATTTGAGTCATCAGGATCTAAATCTAGCAAAGCATCAAACACATCCGAAGGAAGCATCACAATTTTGAATGAAATCAATCAACATATGACAGAGCAAGTAAAGATACTGCAAATCGGTCAAGAGACATAGATGGTAAGGATGATTGATGTCATGAACAAACAAGCTAAGCAAGAAAGAACACTAGCTATTGATGACAGGAGGAAGATCATTGAAAAGCTACAAGAGAAAGAGTCAGAAATACAAAGACTTACTGAACATCATCATGAGATCACCAATCAGATTATTATTATGAGTCAGGAGGCAAACCGAATGAACATAGAATTCATTGAAAAAATAGAAGCCATTGGTGAGCTAAGAGAAGAAAATGAAAAACTAAAGCATGAAGTAAGAATTCAACAACAACACAATGATATGATTAAGAGAGCTGAAGAAAGTATAAAAAGGATGGATGATTTTCTAGATGGACAAAGAATATTCAACAACAATACCAGACTAGGGTATACCGAGCATGGAGAATCACCATACCATGCTGATCACAAAGATGTCTACACAAATCCAAGACCAAGAAATCAGTCATGCAATCACTGTGGAAAACCAGGCCACACATCAAATGTTTGTAGGAGGAAAATCAAAGGTATTCCTAAATCCACACCTACATTCATAGGAAATTGTTATAACTGTAACAAGAAAGGACATAAAGAATATGAATGTAAATCTAAGGTGAAACAACTAAAGAAGGAAACCTACATGGAAAAATATTGTCATTCTTGCAAAATGCATGGGCACACATCTCTTGAATGCAGGAAGAAGAAACAACAAGCATGGAAGCCAAAGGATCAAGAAATGCTTATCAACTTAAAATATTTGGTAACTTATATGTTTGGGATTACAATACATGGGAAAACTACACAACATGTGGAAGATATGGTCACATAGCTACAAACTACATGAGGAAATGAACAAGAAGGTCCAGAAGCTGGACTAACCCCGGAAAGGCATGCTTACACTGTCATAGGGTCGGTCATCTAAGAAAGGACTGCAGAGATTGAGTGACAGAGACAAGCACTTTTCCCAATGGAAACACCATTGAAGATATCAGAAGGATAAGAAAAAAAATGTGGAGGAAAGCTACAAACACTAATGATGCTGGACCAAGAAATGCAACTAGTGACACCTTACCCAATGGATCTAATGATATCACCACCCCCACCTAAGCAGAACAAGTAAGTATGAAATTGCTTTACACCAAGTTATACTTTACATCAGTTCCATTATACATTGACAAAATGCCAAACTAGCACGGATAAAGATGCACTATGGTACTACTTGTTATGAATTTTTGAACTCAATCACATCGGTCATTACATACCGAAACTCATCGGTGTACATAAAAATCTAAGTTGTCAATGCTTACCGAGATTTGTCAGTACACACATAAAATATGAGTTGCTAATGTAAACCAAGTATCATCGCTAATCATGTGAAAAGACAATATCATCTTTGTCATATATCAAGATCTATCGCTAAACATGTCAAAAGTCAAGTGAGTTGACACTTGCCCCGAGCATCACTTTCTCACCGAGAATGAAGTTGGTGTGTCACCCAAGTGAGTCCGTCTTTGACACTTGAAAAGTGGTTGAAGCATTAAATGCACCAGATAGGACACCATCTATAAAAGGACTACTGAGACCTCATTTCATTCACCAACGATTAAAAATCACAGAGAGAAGCAGAGTTGAGTGACCAAAGGCGAGGAGATTGCAAAGAGTTTCATGAGCACCTTCACAACTACTAAGAAAAATTTCGTTCTTCAAGAAGCTACAGCAGGTTAAGTAAGTAACTTGAAATACCGATCTCACTATTTATTTTACAAGAAAGGCCCTAAATTTTAGAAACTATGGAAACCACATCCTATGCAGCAAAGATCAAGAACGCCAAAGAAAATAAGGTCAACCTGATCAAGAACACCACTTTTGAGAAGACACATTATAAGTTATGTCCAAAGGTTGCCTCACAACCTGACGATGCTAGTGATTTCTCCAGAATTCCACCTATGGTTTTGCTGATCGAGGACGTCCGAGCCTACATACATTGCAAGATTGCCGAGATAGGAGATCTTGAGGTCAAGAAAGATTACAAGAATATTTGCACAAGAGGAACCATCAAGGAGGAACATAAACACATAGAGGTCAAAGGGATGACAAATGCCCTAATGTTCCCGAAGAAGTTTAAAACTGAATGGATCAGGATAGTGTTGAGCAGAGTGCATGACTAAAAGATGTGGCTGGATGAGCCAAAGCAGATCACCAGAGATGTGATACATGCTATGACCGGTTATCCTATAACCAAAAAGGCCAAGGTACTTAAACACCCTTCTCGTCCCAAGATTGAGAAGATGATAGGTGCAGAATGGGATGGCAAAGGATTGAAAGTAAATTCCATCAAGGATCCAGAAATGAAATTTGGTGCTTGTATGCTAGGCTACAAGATTTTCCAAGCCAGCAGGATGAATAGTATTGCATCTGGAGTAGTAGAAACTACACACAAGATTGTAAAGAAGGGATTACAATTGGATCTATCTGAGCTTCTATTGAAGCAATTAGATGAGAACATGAGGACAATCAGGTCTGCAAAGTCCAATTCATGTAAGTTTGGATCATTCTTAAGGTGCATATTTTTCTACTTTCAAGACTTTTTCCCATCTATCAGTAATGTCAACTGGGATACTACCCGACCAGTGACAATCCAAATAAGTGAATTCATTAAGTGACCAGGTGACAACTTCACATCAATTATGGATGAATACTTCACTGGATTCAAGGACATAATGCAAAAAAGAATGAGGATACCAAAAAAACTAGTAGAAAAGTATAAAACTGACATTTATTTTATGGTGGAAATGGATACCACCTTGATCAAACCAGCTATACCGAGGACAACATGGTTAGCCCCACTTGATTATGAAATCAACATAGATCAAGCTACCAATACTGTTGAAGTATTGTTAAATGAACCACTGGACAAGTCACAACCAAGGTTTGGAACCTATGAGGAAGCTAAGGAAAGAATAAAAACATGCTTAGTTGTGAAGAAGATTTACTAAAAGAAAGACGAAATGGTAAAGACACTTAAGAAGAATTTTTTGGTAGATGATGAAGAGTCAGAACAAAAGGATGACACTAAGGGACAGTCAGCCTTTGGTGAAGAAGAACAATTGAGTGACTCTGAATATATAGAGTCTGATGCACCACCACCACCTGCAAAGAAACCAAGGACTACTGTTGCATCAAGGAATAGAAGTCAGACAACTAAAGATGCAATATCATCACCGATAAAGAAAGGACAAGTGAGGAATTAAAAGAGAAAGCCTCAAACCGGGAAATAGGCACCAACAAAAAGAAGAAAATTCATCAGAAGCGAGGAAGATATAAAAGACACTGAAAAAGATGAACAAACTATAAAGAACAAAATTCCTAATACAATTGATGACGTATGTGCATATATCATCAAGGGAGGCTCAATAAGAGAGCCTAAGATTAGAAAATGTCTAACTCTAGATCTCGCGGATCAGAATACGATAGAGGAGGCAATCATCACAACAATGTGTATATTAAAATATATACCAATACAGTTTGAAGGTAAAATACCACAAGAACTTATAGACAGACTATCATCAAGGTGGAAATTTGCATTAAATTATGAGAAATAGATAAGGGAAAGAGCCCTGGTTTCTATTATGCCACCCGAGTCCAAAATGGAAGAAATTGAAGAAACGATGAAGTTACATTCAAATAAGTTCTCACCAAAATTGAGAGCCTACAAAGTGCTATAGGGAAAGCTAATTGAGCTTTTCAAAGAAGGTAAGGATGCATGGAGAAGAATACTCGATGTACCTAAAGAGGATACAAGCCCCGAGACTGTATTGGAACTCACCGACAAGCCTCACAATGAAGAAACAGAGGCTATATCAAGCCTAGAGCACATTCTGATAAATAACACTAAGGATGTCAATCAAATTGAATTAAACACCTAAGATAGTAAAGCAATGGACAACATTCCTTAGATCTTGTAGTCTTTAGGAGACACAACCGATGTCACAAACCAAGATGTGACAATAATAGATAGCACTGAAGATCCTACCGATGAGGTAAAGGAAGATGAGGATGTCACTGTTACCTCCAAGCAATCCAATGAACAAGACACAATAAATAATGTTGTACAGGTTAACATACCAAGCCAAATGCCATTATCGATACAAGCTATCAATATTATCTCAGAAAAGGAGAATTCACCCGAGCTTGATGCAAGCATACCCGAAGATAAAGGTGAAGAGGAACCAAAAAACACAACTAATGAACAGAATAAAGATGGAGAGAAAAATGTAACAGATGGAGCACAGAAAGGAGCAGATGGAGAGCAGAAAGATAAAGGTGAAGGAGAAAAAGGTGATGCCACTCCTAAGGATACTGAAGGAGATGTTGCACAGAAATCAAAGGTTGATGTGGAGATGTCCACTCCCAACTGACAAGTAGACACTGAGCAGCAGATAAAAGGTACCACACCCCCAAAGCCTTCATCTAGCACATCAGACCAAGCTGAAAAAATTGCTATAGTATTGCATACAGGTGCCTCCACAACACTTTCCAAGAAGAATAAGAACCCAGTCACACTGGATGAGGTAATTGAAATTCCTACCTGTGATCCAAGGAAATTAGATCCAGACACACTTACAAAGTATGTTGAACTTTGTAAAAGGAAAGCTATCCAAGATAAGCTTAAAAAGGAAACAAAAGATACTTAGGTACTAGAGACAACCAAGGAAATACTTCTACAGATTGTATCTGGTGCTGACATTGATCAAAATTCTCCAATACTTGATCAACTATTCATTCTTACCAAAGCCATCATAACACAGAATGTGGATGCAGAAAAGGCAATTGAAGAATGAGTAGAGAAAAAATACCAATACAAGTTAGCAAAGAAAATCACCCAAGAAATGGCCAAGAACAAGGTAAAGTTGTCTAAACTAGTCACTGAATCGGAACCAATCATTTCAGAAGCTATAGCCTTAGTTCAAAATTTATGCGCTTTAGAGCAATTCACCAAGGAAAATAGTGAGAAGATTGCACAAATAGATGCAGATCTAAATGCTAGTGCACAGAGTCTAACAACCACTGAAAATGAAATCAAGTTGCATTATGAAAATATTATGGAAGCTAAAAGGTTGAGACTTGAGATTTTAGAGGCATAAACAAAGTTCAGAGATGAGGTAACCGAGCTTCAATCTCTACTTCTACCGAATCTAACATTATTGCAACAACATATGACATTGGCGAGCCAATTGATTGCCACCCTTGAAATGTCTGTAATAGAAAGAATATATGATATGCATGCAAGGCTCACATTGGAGATCATGACCCTTGAACACCTTAAGGAAAAGTGGGAGAAAATTATGGAAGACATGCAGAACTCCCATTACCATATCTTTGACAAATTGTAAGTATCAAATTACATCTTTGTCCTTATTATCAAAAAAGAGGGAAATAATATGTGACAAAGAGAGAAAGGAAATTGATAAGGTAACAGGGGGAAACAATGAAAAAGGGGGAAATCATATAAAGGCAATTGTATATACATATACATATACTATACCGAAGCATACACATAGTGTGAGTCATATTGACAAGGAGAACACATGGTGTATATACTAAACATTTTAGTTTTGCACATATCAGTTTTTGATACTAATGTCAAAGGGGGAGATTGATGACATATTTTGACATTAGTATGCAAAGGAAATAAGTTTTGAACTATCGGTACAATGCTCATTAAAAGACAGTTTTGGAGTACAACCTGACATGACAGTTTTGCAGAGGTCACCGAAACTAGTCTTCACCAAAAGACAGGGTACGGTGTAAACCAAAAGACATGTTCACAGAGGAACCCAATAGAAGTTTACAAGAGTAACCTAAAAGAGCATTCAATAGAGTAAACCGACAGAGTAGAAAATAGAAGAACCCAACAGATAAGGTTATAGTCTATACCGACAGACAGACTAAAGAGAAAACTGAGCACCAGTCTTCCAAAAGGAAGTTATATTCTGAGAAATGTGGATCTGACTTACACGTCAGATAAAACAACTAAGTTTTATATTTAGCTTTAAATCATATCTTTAAAACCATTTCTTGAGGGACAAGCAATTTAATTGTTTTAATCAGTCTAACTAATTGTAAACATGCAAACTAGGAGATCAAGGTCAAGTTGTAAATCTCTGATCATAGAGTTATCATTGAAAACATGAAACTAAAATAGGTCAATCTAATGTATAAATAGATGTGTAATCAATCAGAATAAAATGATGTGTTGATGATTGTAGCCGAGGAGCACATCTATGGATCAGAAATAGAGTTTTAAGCATAAGGACGACAAAAGATGAAATAGGTTATCAAGAACCAAATTCAAGGCCACTGAGAAGAACAGAGGTATTGATCAATCACTATAGGTGATACAATATACATGTGAACCTTAATGGATCTGTATTCAACAATTCTATATTTCATATACTCAGGTCAATGAATATTTTTGACTTCATTCTAACAAGTGTAGAAAAATAGAAGAAATCCTTTGAGAAGGTGGATTTAATAAACCTTTTGTAAACCTCTTAACCAATTGCACACTTAACAATGTTACTAAAGCTCTTAACAGAGTAGACCTTAACCAGTCTCTACATGTTACTCCTAACAGGGTAAGATCAATAGAAGTGATCAAACTTCTAAGCCTTAACCGGCCCCTTCTATTCTACAGATTGTGAAGTTTTGTGAGTTTCATCCCCACCGTAGTTTTTACCTTCTAACAGGGGTTTTCTACGTAACCAAATCTTGTGTCATGTGTCAATACATTTCATGAATGTTTACATGCAATTAAGTTTATGAATTGATATTACATACATAAAGATAGAATAACAGATATGGTCGGTAATACAAGAAATTGATTACATAAAGGATAAATGTTAATTGATAAAAGTTTTAAGGGTACCGATTCACCCCTCCCCTCTCAGTACACACCATTCCATTATTTCCAATAGAAATCTCCTCCACTTGTACTTTTTCTATCATCAATGTTTATGGCCCAATCAACATCAGTGTACACTTTTAACTCAAAATCTCCTCCTTTGTTGTATAGTAGACAAGTCTTCAGTTCCTTTTAGATATCTAAATATTCTTTTAAGTGGAGACATGTGCGATTCTTTTGGATCGATAGAAAATTTTGCAACAATACCAACTGCATGAGCTATATCTGGTCTGTTGTGTACAACATATTGTAACTTACCAATCATTGATCGGTAGACTATCTCATTCACTTCCTTTGATTCATCTTCTTTTGATAACTTGCAACCACTAACCATCAATGTTCCAACTGGTCTTGAGTCTTCCATACCAAAATTATTTAGGATCTCCTTGATGTACTTTGATTTTTTGATGTAGATCCCACCCTTGACTTGTTGAATCTGTAGTCCAAGAAATAATTTTATCTCCCCTATCATGGAAATCTCAAATTCCTTTCTCATCTCTTCACCAAAAGATTTGTATAATGTGTTATTGCCTCCAAAAAAAATATCATCAACAAATATTTCAGCAATCGAAATCTTATTATTACTATTACATTTTGGATACACATTATTGTTGTCACTTGTTCTTTGAAATCCAATCTTGATTAGATATGCATGTAAACTTTCATACCATGCTCGAGGTGCTTGTTTCAAACCATATAGTGCCTTGTGCAGTTTGTATACCATTTCCTTATTAGTATTGTCAACAAATCCTTGAGGTTGTTCTATATATACTTCTTCTTCAAGAATACCATTAAGAAATGAAGACTTGACATCGATTTGATAAAATTTAAATCCTTTGTAAGTTGCATATGCTAGTAGAATTCCAACTCCTAATCTAGCAACAAGTGCAAAAGTTTCACCATAATCAATACCTTCTTGTTGTGCATATCCCTTGCAAACTAGTCTTGCTTTGTTTTTTATTACATCTCCATGCTCATTCTGTTTGTTTCTAAAAATCCACTTTGTACTAATAACATTTTTATCTTTAGGTCTCGGTCCTAAAGTCCATGCATTATTCTTTTTAATCTGATCTATCTCTTCTTTCATAGCTTTAACTCAATCTTCATTTTTTAATGCATCTTTTACTCTTCTTGGCTCTAATTCAGAAATTAAGCATGTATTATCTCTTACCTTTCTTCTTATCATAACTCCTAGATTCTTGTCTATAATAATCTTTCTCGGAGAGTGGCTTCTTTTCACATACTTAGCTAGAACATGCTCGGTAGTCGGTGGAATTTCATTTCCATTATTCAGTGGTAGTTCTCTTTGTTTAGCTTCCTCCTCGATTTGTTCTTTTGGTAAGGTATCAAGAATATCAGTTTGTACATATACAAATATTTGATAGTCCTCGGGTTCCTTCTTGTTGTCCTCGTCATTTTTCTCTGTAAATTCATCAATCCTTATATTTGCACTTTCAATAATTTTGTTAGTAGACTTGTTCAAAAATTTGTAAGCCTTGCTCTTTGTAGAATATCCTAAGAATATTCCTTCATCTCCTTTAGAATCAAACTTACCATCTCTAGCATCTCTTAGAATATAACATCTTCCAAATAATTTCAAATAAATTACATTCGGTTTGTGATCATACCAAATCTCATATGGAGTCTTGTTTGTACCTTTGTCCAGTTGTACCCAGTTAAGTGTATAAGCAATAGTGTTGACTGCTTCTCTTTAATATGTTTGAGAAATACCCTTCTCAATCATCAGTGTTCTTGCACAATCCACAATGGATCTGTTTCTCCTTTCAGCTATACCTTTCTACTGTGGTGTCCTCGGTGCAGACATTTGTCTCTTTATTCCATGTTCTTTGCAGAAGAGTGTAAACTCATCATAATTAAACTCTCCTCCTCTGTCAGATCTCAAACAATTCAATTTTCTTCCAGTCTCCTTTTCAACTCTGGCCGTATACCACTTAAACATTTGGAAAGCTTTAGATTTTTCTTTTAAAAACATGAAATACATCATTCTTGAATAATCATCAACAATAAAAATGAAATATCTATCACCATAGTAGCTTTGTGTTCTCGTAGGTCCACATAGGTCAGTGTGCACTAAGCCCAAAATTCCTTGTGTAACATAAGACTTGTAAAAACTTGACTTGTCATTTTCCAAACTTGACATTCTTTTCACATGACATAACCTCTTGTGCCATAACCATGCATCCTGAAATTTAGCATATAAACAACTTATAGTAGATGTATCAAGATAAAATAAGTTACCTTTAGATTATTCTCTAGTGGCAATTATACTTCCTTTATGATCAAATACTTTTACCTTTCCATTCTAAAATTCTAGACGGTGTCCTATATTGTTTAGTTGTGCCTCAGTCAACAGATTATACTTTAGTCCTTCAACCCAATAGACCTCATCACATCTTGTATTATTTAGTAGAATTATATAACCTTTACCTTTCACAGGATATGGGGCATCATTATCAAATCTAACATATCCTCTATCATGTTCTTCCATATTAATGAATTTAAGTGTGTCACCAGTCATATGGTGTGAACAACCACTATCTATAATTGAGTTATCATTCTTTCTTACATGTGAGATTAGGCATTTTTCTTAGTTACACTTTTCCTCATTAGAATCATCCTTGACTACAAAATATACAACTTATTCACCGTCATCATCATCTATATCATCATCGGTTATTCCTTCATTAGAAATATGACATGACTTATTACCTTTGTTCTTGAAATCTTGGAATCTCTTGAATCTACTTTCTTTTTTTTTATCATCTCGGTGTCTTTCTTCTCATCATTGTCATTTTCAAGGCATCTAGTAGTAATGTGACCAATCTTGTTATATTTAAAACAATTCAAAGGTAGCTTACCTTGGTACTTTCCTTTTCCTCTTTGTAGTCTTATAGCTAGTAGAGCTTCAAACTCTCTTTCATTTGTTTCATCTTCAGCATATAGTTCTTCTAACTCACTCTTGCAACTATAAAACCTTTCACTAGCACTACTTGCATAACCATCACTAGGTCTAGACTCCTTAGAACTTCCAATCTTCAAAGATGATTTAAATGTAGACTCAATCCTAGCAGTGGAAGGTAAACTATTACCAAAATCATTTAGTTCAAAAGAAATCAATTTACTAATAGTATCATCTAGTGAAACAATCATCTGAGGAATGGATCTCAGTTATTTTATTGCAGATACTCGGATGGCATACATAGGTAGCAATGTTCTCAATAGTTTTCTTGTTACATCTTCTTCATCTCTCTTCCCTCCAGCACCTCTGATAGCATTCACAATTTCCTTCAGTCTTGCACTGTATCGTGTAACATTTTCACCTTGTTTCATTCTCATAGAATAAAATTTGCCTCTCAAACGTTCATCTTTTGCCTTTTGAACATACTGATCTCCACCATGTACCAATGCAATCTTATCCCACATCTATTTTCGATATCATCCTTTAAGGTCATTGAACTCCAGGTCGGTGAGACAAGATGATATCTTGATCATAACTTGTGTGTGATCTTCTCTTTCTCTTATTTTCTCAAGTGTCATAGGACCAAATACTAGTGGTGAATACTCATTGTTAAGGTAATATAAAGCATACTCTCCAATCCCAGATAAGTGCAACCTCATTCTATTTTTCCATGTTGAAAATTTATCCTTATTCAACTTTGGTGCCTCCCTCTTATACATCTTAGGATCTTTAACTCAAGTATTTTAAAATTATCTCTTAGAGTATTGTGTTCTGATACCAATTGTTGGTTTACTGAGAGGGGCTGAATAAAAAAGCTATGATAATTTAACCTTTAAAACTTAACTTTGATTCAATTTGGTAGGATAAACAATAGCAGCAACTGATTCACCAAATAAATTCAATATAACAATCAGAAACTTGCATAAATAGTAAATATCATGAACATCAAACATTCAACACACAACACACAACATAAGATTTAACGAGGAAACCCCATTTGGGAAAAACCTCTATGGGAATTGTCACCCACAAATGAAAATACTCTTATGAAGTATGCTTAGTTAAAAGCCAATCCTATTAAAAATTACAATGCACATTATTATATGTGACCCTATTAGGGGATTTACCTTAGACCTGTTAAGATCTTTACCTTGCTAGGAGTGGCCTAGTTAGAGGACTTTGAACACTCTTTTAGAATGTCACCTTTCACAAGGATTTTACAATAAGACTGTTAAGTCCACTCGGTTAAGAGATTTCTATGTTACAAATGTAAATAAACAACAATGTATAAATTGATTTGTTAAACTACAACTACCTCTTTATTGATCAGATCCCTTATGTGCTTTGTGACTACTGGTATCAATACTCCAGTTGTCTCTTCTCTTAGACTCATATTTTCACTTCTTTTCTCTTCACTGCATCACTCGGTATCACTCCAACTCTTCAACTTGCCAACCCTTGCTTCCTTCAAATTCATCCTTTAAATAGACTATCTTTTTGCCTCTTAATCTCCTTGATTAGGTTTTCCTTCAATCACTCTCAGCCATCAGATCAACTTTTTGAATTGATTCAATGAATTTGAAACTCGGTGAACTGCTTCAGCATCTTCTTGGAACTTTCACTTTTCTTGGAAATAAAACCATTAGTTTTTCCACTTAATCTATACAATAGATCTTCACTTTGAATTTTATTGAACATAGATCTCTCCAACTAACTCTTCCTCATCATTGGAATCTTCCAGATCACTGTAGATTTTCATTAAATGTGTTCTTATCTTTATTTACAACAATATTTGCACTCGATAACATGAACTCTCAGCTCGGTAACTAGCATGCACTACTTGGTGCCTTGGCTCGCTTGGTGACTTGACCAACTAACACAACCCTTTACCGATAGAATTCTTTTTCTCGGTAACATAACTAATTTAGCTTAACGACTTCACCAATCTACCTTACCAAATTGATAAAGTAGAAAGAAATCATCTCAATAATAACTTATCATTGTCTGATCTGTATTAACTACCCAATTAAATCAACTCCGAAAGACATGGAAATTCAATATGAATGAGAAATCAATTGCTTGATATCAATGACAAAATAACAACTGATCTAATCTTTTCTACAATCTTGTATACCTTTGATCTCAGTATTCATCATCATCTCCATCAATTGAGTAACATATACCTCAATCTTCCACCCATTACATGTCATGCATATTATGGGTTGAATTGTTACAGTTACTTTAGCTTTGGCCACTCTATTTATGCATACATATTTTCTGTTACATCACAACTCTTTGGAATCCTTTGGTCTTGTTCTTTTTTTCTTTTTTTTTAAATGAGAATTTTTTTATGGCTCAAGGAAATTTCCCCGCCAGAGATCAAGCCCTTAAGGATTGCCTTGCGGTGGTTCCTTCTTGGCTCTCAAACGCTCATCGAGTCTTTTGTGATCATATGTTAACCCTTGAGGATCTGAAGGAAGTTGTTTCTTCCATGTCAAATGACAAGGCTCCTAGTTGCGGCGGTTTTCTATGTGAAATTTACAAAGCTCTATGGCCTTGTGCAGGTCTTGACCTGCAGAAGGTCTATCTTGAGGCCTTTCATACCCAAACCTTGGGAAAAATAATTAACAAAGGCAATATTAAGTTCATCACTAAGGTTGAGGATCCTAATGACATATGCAATTGACAACCAATTACTTTACTTAATGTCTCTTATAAGATCATTCTCAAGGCTCTTCCCCTTAAGATTCGCAACATCCTTCCTCTTATTGTTCGCCCAAGGAAGAATGGTTTCATCAAGTCTAGGTTTACTCATGATAATATTATTGTTGTCTGGGAAGGTATGGAATGGGCTCTTCTCTCTAAAAAAATGTAATTTTTCTCAAAATTGATTTTGCTAAGGCCTATGATCACATTGAGTGTCCTTTCATTCTTACGATGCTCAAAGCTCTTGGGTTTGGACTTCGCTTTGTTCAATTTATTTAAATATTTTTTGGCGATGCCTCGGCTTGTATGACCATCAATGGATGTCAATCAATGGCTACCAATCCAATGCCTTTGGTTTACTCAAATCTATTCGTCAATGGTTTCCTTTGGCCTTGTCACTATATGTCCTCGTTCACTTTGATTCAGGATGAAGACAATGTCTAGGTTGCTCTTCATTGCCTTGAAAATTTCTATCAAGCTTGAGGGTCGGTGATACAATGACACAAAACCTAGTGCGACAGACAATCCTTTCTCCCCGCTCCACCTTGGATGCTCCAATATGGGTGGAAGTGGATTCAACATGGTGAAATATTTCACTTTCTGGGGATTTATTTTCCCTTCCAGGGTCTAGTTGTTGACCTCTCGAATGCAATTTTAGTTCAGATTGAAAAGAAGCTAGCTTATTGGATTACCAAGCCACTCTCGTTGGCTAGTAAATTCCAGATTTTCTCTAAAGTGTTAGCTGCCACTCATGTATACTATTCTTTGTGTTGGGCTCCCTCAAAAGCCTCATATAGTAAACTTGAAAAGCTTATGTGGGACTTCTTATTGGCCTTTAGAGATGATCACCATGGATTTCATAGAGTCACCTAGGAATATTATTGTCTCCCCTAGGAATCCAGATGCCTTGGCCTTTTATCTACCCAGGAGCAAGTTTTGGTTTTATGCGCCAAATGGTTTATTCATGCCATCTCTGACAATGAGGCCTGGAAAATTCTTCTCTGGCATTGTATTTCATCAAGCTATCCTTTCCATAGACCCTCTTGGAAGGGGATTGGTTTTCAAACCCTTCTTATTTTGAAAGAGGCAGTCTAGATTCAGGGCACTTTTGTTTCCAAAAGCATTTGGCATGCCTAGGAAGCTATCAAACCTTGGCTTTGTTGGGATGAGGTCCGGTTTTGTGATGACCTTTCTTTCAACCAGCATAATATATATGGTGGTCTCTTCTTATTAAGTCTCAAGGACATCCTTTAGCTAGAGACCTGTCTTACATGCTCTACATTTTCACCAATGTGTCATTGAAACTCAACGAGACCTTTTTTCTCGTGCAACTATGAATATTCATACTTGGGAAAAAATTTAGGCCCAGTTTCGCCTTACTCGCCTAGATTGACAAAATTTCAACTGTGTGGTGGAACGACTGACAGTGGTTTCCTTGTACTTCATTTAGCAATTACAAGCCCAAGTTTTGGCTATCACTAGCTAGTTCCTCACCTGACTATGGTCCCAACCTTGAACTAGAGATGGCACTTGCATTTCTCTCAGTCCACTTGGCAACACATTTTTCCTCACAGTTTGGTCTTCCATAGTGGAGCCTAAGGTGGCCCATTTTTCCCAGTGTATTATTTTCCAAGGCCTGCCTTTGGGTTCTTGTCTCAAACATTTGGGTGTGCCTGACCCTCAGTGCCCATTTTGTGGGTAACTAGGGACTTTTATTCATATTTTATGGTATTGCAGAAGAGCCCAATAGTACTGGGTTTGGATTCATGATTTTTTTGGCCCTTCAGGTAAGAACCTTTCTCCTAGCATATGATCTTGTTGGGGGATTCGCCTAGAATTCCCTTCAAATTTCTACAAATATGGCATGCTTTTAGGATGGAAATCCTCTTCACTCTTTGGAAGGATAAAAATGCAGTTTTGTTTACTCGTAGCTTTCTTGATATTAATGTCTCTTTATATGCTAAAGCATGTATATGTAATAATGTTATGATGTAGATTCAAGTGCAAGCTAATAAAGTTGCCCACTTCCAAGAGTTACTTCAGCATTGGGGAAATGCCCCTTGTATAGTTGCTAGATTTCCACCGGATTTTTATGTTTCTCTGCCTCGTTGTTGTCATCATAGCCACAACTCTTTCACCCGTCGGTTTCATACTCTACGTTCCTAGGCACCCCATCGTTCCTCTAGTGGGGAAAGATATTTCTAGCGTCATCTTTTAGCCTTGCTACCCCGTGGTGGCTCTACTTCTGGTTGGCCTACTGATAGGGAAATTCCCTTTGCTTCTAGTGGCTCAGGCTAGCCAGGATCCGATGGCGATTCTAGGTGGTCCACTTCTTCCAAATGGTTCCTGCCTCTGGCCCTATATATTTCCCCAACCATGAAGGAGAATGAAGAAGTGAACGTTGAGGAAGGCTGGTCCCTCCTGGACCCAAATCCTAACCCCGCTGATGTATGGGGAAAGAAGGATGATCAAGATCCTCAGCCTCTACTGGCACTGCTCTAGCTGCTTAGCAATTTTTTTCTCTTTCTAGGTTCTACCCACGTTTATGTTTTTGTTTGCTGATGGCTTTCTAGGCACTCTCTGAGCGACTCTCGTGAAGTGACTTTATGTCCTCTTTTTTTTGTGAATAATGTATTTTCATTAGCTATAAATGGAAAAGACCTATTCATAAAAATGTTAACTTAGCTATATCATTATGAAGAAAATTTCTTGGGACTATTTCAACAGTAATTAATTTTAAAAATTATCATAGTTTTTATTAGTTTTATTTTTTCATATAAAAAATTTAGGGTTATTACAATGAGATAAAAGAGTGGTGAAATTTATTCAATAAAAAGGAAGTACAAACCAGAGGCTTTAAACAACCCTATCCAAATCTACCAATTGATCTAACTGGTGAGACAAACCCAAAGGCAATTGAGCCTTATCCACAATGTTCCAATTATGTTAAAATTTATTACAATGACTATTATTTTTCAAATTAGTATAATATTTTGTTAAAAATTGCAGTTTTAAATTATAAGTTTAAAGATTTGTGAAAAAATAGTTTTCATATTTAAGTGTTATCATACATGTTTCTAATAAAATGTTTGTAGATCTATTTCAATGAAAATTTTATTTTCGTGATAATATTTTCCTTTCTTTAAATTATTTTGTAATTGCCATAAAGTTTAATATCCATGACATTTGCTATTTGCTATGTATTCACAATATTTTCTTCAATATTATTGAATATGCATAGTTTTTACATTATCTTTTAGTGTTGATTAAGAGGATTCATTATTAAGCATGGAAATGAATTAATTAGGTTCTAACATTCAAGATATTGCCTCATTTTTTCTATACACTTTCCATGATCTTTTTTCTTTTTGACAAACTTCAATGGAAATTTTTAGTTTGTATTAATCTTTTTTCTTTCTTTGTGAGTTAGATATGGAAAATGGTATGAGATCCTTAACTATCAATGAGACCCATCCATGGAGGTATACGAGTGAGAAAATAAAGGGTGATTTAAGAGAATGTTTTCAGAGACTTGAGAATCATGTCAAAGAGTCAAAGCGTGAATATGACAAGCCTGCTTTTACAATACAATTTGGAAAAGTTCTCTTTTACGGGTGTATTCTTTTTCTCTTCACTCGATTTTTTCCAATGCTTAACATTCTTTTACATAAATATCCTTAAATTTTAAAATTGTTGTTTCATGTGTTTTGTAAATGTTACTTTCATTTCCAATTAGACAATATTTTTATATGGTTTTCCTGATATATAAATGCACTCACTAAATGGAAAATTTGGGTAATATTTTAGCTTATAAATGATTGTCAAGATCCTTTCATTTTTTTGAGAAGCTTATGAATAATATTTCCATTTAAAAGAATGGAAAAAATAAATTTGAATTAGCTATTTGTAAACATATAAGGAGAAAGAAATACTTTTTATGAAAAAAATAAATTTGAATTAGCTATTTGTAAACATATAAGGAGAAAGAAATACTTTTTATGACCATCATTTGACAAAGATAGGCTAATTTGACTCCAACATGCATCTACTTTTTATATTAAAGACTCAGGGTCGGGAAAAACCCAAGAGAAAAATTAATGAAAAGACAGACTAATGAGCCACCTAAATTAGATCACATCAATCAAGGTTATAAGAATCAACAAAATCTTAGGTTGAAGATCTGAACTTTAGTCTCATGCTATCAACATCAATACTAAATATTGGAGCAAATCGTGACTGTAAAAGTGAAAAAAATAGAAATTTGGCTAAAGTGTATTAGCCAAACAATTTTTCATTACTTCTACAATCCCTGAAGGTGTTGTAAAACAATGTGAAGGAAGCTTACAATATGAACTTAAGTTGAAAGTTATTACAAATTTGAAACTAAAGATTTTACCTTAAAAAGTTATTACAAAACCAAAGCAAGAAAAAGAAAACCATTACACATGACACACCAGATTTTATTTCAAGAGAAACCCTTTCGGGAAAAAAATCCACCATAGAAAGAGAGACAAGTATATTACTAATCCAATGAAGCTTACAAAAAAAATACACTTCTCTATAAACCCCTATAAAATCTAACAGATTTCCATTACTCTGCACACTGAACAAGATTGGATTAATAACTCTTGTTCAAGGCCCTTGTTTATAGGAACTTGTGAGGGTGAATACTACTGTGGAATCACAAAATAATAGGTAGAAAGATCACTTGGAAAAACTCATGTCAGCCTATCAAAATTAACTCTTACAGATAATTTTTACAACTATCATATGACATCTAGCTAATTTGGGAACCCTTGGACCAATATAGGAGTCATAAATGCTTGTCATAGGAGCCCATGATGAATGTCATAACCATCATACATGCACTTAGAGATCCTGACAAGTGTACAAGCACCTCAAACTAAGAGATTCCAATTCATTTTATCCTTTTTCCCAAAGGTCAAATGGAAAAAGTAACTCCATCATTACATGGTCTCTTTCACCACCATTGGTTAAACAATTTAACCTCTTATTGATAAATTACAAATTACATTTTAAAGGAAAAAATTAATTTAAAGGATTTACAAGTTTGATGGCACCTAAATCCTAACATTCTCTCACTTGACATCATACATTTTAAATTAACCCATACAGATACACAATACAAATTAAGTACAATGGTCAAGGCCCATGACCATTTTGTACCAAGCAAACTTATCTATGGTTATTGGACAATCTACAACATTATCCAATGTGTC
Organism: Thuja plicata; assembly: GCA_018584345.1. Classification (NCBI taxonomy): domain Eukaryota; kingdom Viridiplantae; phylum Streptophyta; class Pinopsida; order Cupressales; family Cupressaceae; genus Thuja; species Thuja plicata. The sequence goes on from MU226145.1 coordinate 729,136, forward strand.
AAATCTTTTAATAATCTATCTATCCCCTCTCAACCATTTCTCACACAAAGTGATATCCAAAATGAAGAGGGAATGAGGATACTAGTCTAAACATAGAAACTAGAGATCAAATTCACTCCCATCAACCATTTCTTTAGGGGAGATAATCAATTGGTCCAACTTCAAAAAAATTGAGATAGGTAATATATGGGCACTAAATGAATTGAATGAGGTTCTCCTCTTTTTGATATTGATTTATTTGATGCAAAAAGGACAAGGTAAGAGATATAAAATTGCACACTAATCAACTTAAACAAAGAGATACAAGTCTGAAAAAATAGTACTAACCATAGATTTGGAAAAAGAAGAGTTAGCGAGAAACTTGACACTAAAATTTGGGTTAAAAGTGACATGACTAATTTAGTAGGAAACATAGTTTGAGTGATGTTTGAAGATGATATTAGTGATGAATCTAGAATTAAGATGTCACTCTTATACTTCCCTTGAAAATATCAAAAAATGTGTCAGACTAATTCACTAACCATAGACTATGTCATAATTGAAAATGTCCTTGTCACTTTTCAAGATCTCAATCTTTTTATCTTAATTCACACTCTCTAGATATGCAACATTTCACTCCTAGATTTTTCAATGTGTACACAAGAGGGAGAAAATTGGTGTTTGTGTTGTATTGGGGCTTTCCTAATTTAAGCCCTCCGAGGATTAAACCTTCCCTACAAGAATGATGTTTGAAATAAACCTTAAATCTAACATAAAGAATTTTGAATCACAATGATATACCTTATCCAATGAATTCTCCTTGTCGTGAAGCCCTCATGAAAGGTTGTGATGCTAGGAACGGAGATCATGTATGTCTTCACTCATGGAGGAAACATATGAACTTGATCATGGTTTCATCTTCAATTATAGATCTCCTTCTTTATACATCTATGTCTTCTAGATGTCCACCAATAACTCCGATTCCATCAAAAACATTTGTCACTTTGTATATGTAGTTTTCAACACTCTCATCTTCTACATTTCTTAAGACCTTATACTTATGTTTTAGGTTCATTAGTCTTTCTTGTTTTTTCTTTAAATCTCCTTAATATACCAAGACCAACTTATACCATATCTCTTTAGATCCTTTTAAACCTTTCACCTTCCCAAATGTTTTGTCACATAAACTAATAAAAATAATTGCTCTTTCTTTCACTTTTGCTTCCTTTTGTTTTTAGTCATCAACAATTAAAGGTCTTTTAGAAGGGGAAATTAAACAGGATTGAATCACCTCCTAAATACAATTTTGAAATGTTTCCAAAGATGCTTCAATCTTGACCTTCTAATAAGGAAAATTTGTGTCATCAAATACCAAAGCCTGAAAGTATAATTTATGTGTCATCTTGGATCTGCCTCAAGCATTTAAGCTTCTTCAAGAGGAAACTTTCTATGATACCAATTATTGAACACACTCTATATGTTGAGAAGGGGGGGTGAATCAACATAAACTAAAATCTCACTTGAGTAATCAACTAACTTCAATATTCACCACATAAAATATTAAGAAAACAATGAACTGAAACAACAACACATGAACATCAATATTTTTATACGTGGAAAACCCAAACTGAGAAAACCATGGTGTGCACTTTCCCACAAAGATAATTCATTACTGTATATAATCTAATTACAAAGATAGTAGGAGCACACTACTCCAGACTTGCAACCAGAGGCTCACTACCAATACAACACTGAATACTGATAGGAGATCATTTCTTTGGACTTGCAAACAGAGGCTCATTGCCAAAGTAGAAAGATACATTAAATAACTTGTGCACCCAATGCACACTATCCTAGGGACAAGGTTCATGCAATTATTCACAATAGATAAAGAGAAGTTCTCCGGATAATACAGCTAATCAGCACAACATTGTCAACCTCAACAACACACTATTACTACATTTGCTTCTCTGCCACAATCACAAAATAGTACTCTTCATAAAAAAAAATTCTTCTCTTCCTAAAATATGCTTATAGATCTTCACTTTCTCGCTTACCACACACTGTTCTCTTACTTTTTTCCAAAGAACACACTGTACTTATATACAAGATAGATCATTGGAGTTTACAAAAATGTCTGTCATGCCAAAAAAAAATTACAATAAGGTCCCATGCCAGAAGTATCCATACCAAAACATAGATTACACCTAACATGGACCCAACCGAAAAAGAGATAAGCATTAAATACATAGGTCACACATAACACAAACCCATCTGAATAAGAGATAAATGTTAAATACACAACCTAGACCAAAAATGTGAAGCATGATCCACTCCATGAGAGAGAGGGAGGGACCATGAACACGTTATACATAGCCCAATACAAGATCCAAAATTACTAGAAAAACTTTCATGGCCATCTCAAACATGTAGTAACATGCCAGTTGTATCCAAACCTCCACACGTCATGGTGAGATTCACACAACATTTGAGAAACCAAATAAATTTCCAATGGTCCATGTCAAAAGCCACTAAAACACTTTTATGGACCAAATCAAAAACTGATCATAACTGCATCACTTGATAACACTATTTCTGTATCACCAAGAATAGTTTCCAAATCACTAGGAAACACCATAACCAAGACCAAAACCAGAATACAATTCAAATCAAATTTGCAAATACATCTTAACGTCTTCAACCTTGATTTCTAGAGTAGAAACCTTTTGGAAAACACAACTCAATAATTGTTATCTTCAACTACATAACTTTGTCACAAAACCACTGACATCCGTATAGAACCATTGACTTCCAGATCAAGAATATAGCTCTAAAGCACTGAAAAAAACCTTTCTCACAATCTCCAGAATACATACCTTTCTTCCACTGGTCTGTAGCACTAAATACATACCTATCTTCCACTATTGTACAGTACTAAATACATACTTGTCTTCCATTGTTTAGTAGAAATGAATAAATACATGTCTTCTACTGATCTATATAGGTTCAAAAGCACTACCATGTCCAACACACAACCTTACATCTTTAAATATATTTGATCATGCCACTAGCAAATACTTTCAGACTATAGTGTTTGAGTAACCACAAACGCCTAGAGACCAGAGTTTTTGACATCAATGATAATAAATAAAAACCAAACATATATTTCCAACATCCTTCAGAGACCCATGAATTATGTAATATTGGCCATGAAAAATTGTTATCAGTGGTCGATAAGAACTTTAAGCCTCAAGACAAAATACAATGAATGCGATATACGGAAATGGAAAAAAAATCTAATGTCAAACAAGGTCAAACTATGATATGTAGGAAATGCATTTGGATCAATCATAAAGCCCAATCATTGCACCAAACAATAAATGTATCTTACATATACTAAAATGAGAGGAACCATCCAGATCCTAAATGATAACCATAAACAAAGAAAATATTGTTATGTAAACTATGTAAAATGATACAACTGAAAATGGAACTAAGAATAAATAGAGGATTTCCAAATGAAATGGTGTTAATATCTTAGAATAAAACTCTTGGCACCTCAATCAATGCTGGCAATAGTTCTAAAATTTGGAAGTGAAGATAGCTCTGATACCATGTTGTAGTATTAACTCCACTCCAAGAACTGTAACCTACAAAATAACTTTCACAAGGAGAAGATAGATATTTCACTATAATATGAAAATGTATTGAGATGATTAGAATGTACAATGAGCTCTACTTATAAAGGAAATAGGAAGGATGAGAGAACCAATGAGGTGTTAGAGTTGGTAGAACTACCTTCCAACTACCAACACAAAATATTAGATGCAAGTAAATAAAATAATATTAAACCTTACCTAATACTTAGAAGGATGATATGATACCTAAGTTAAACTTAAGTATGTGAGTAAATATTAATTTAATCTAATACATTCAAATTGGGGACTAAAATTAAACAAATTGCAAGATCTAGAATATGTAAAACATTATCAATGGAAATTATCCTTCCATCACAAAAACACAACTTTACCTTTTCTTTACCCACAATCGTCAATAAGGTGTTATCAACAAGAAAACAAATTCCTCCATCATATTCCTTCTATGAAGAAAGCCAATCCTTGTGAGGAGTAATATGATAGGAGACACCTAAATCAACAAACCAAGCATCATTAGTAACATATCTAGTTGAAAAAACAAAGAATCAAAATCACCATCATTAGAGCACTTATGTGTGGAAACATTAGTGATCCTAATCTTATTCCTACACTCGTTCACATGAATTTTTTTCCATAGTTCTTTTACTTAACTCTTCTCTTTCTGGGGATCTAAGAATGTCCTTTTGACGTATCCTTATTTTTATCCCCTTTAGGATCTTTCTCCTTGTACCATCCTCGAACATGAAAGGCATCTTGGTAGCTAACATTCATAACCTTTCTTGTCATCTCTTCCAAAATAAGTATAGGAATAATATTGTCTATCTTTGTCTTTGTACGACCACTACTTATGATAATAATTATATTTTCCCAAGAATTAGGCAAAGATAAAAGTAGTGAAATATATTTATCTTCATTTTCGGTAATAACATCTATTGATGCAAGCTAACTTATAATTAAACTAAAATAATTCAAAGGTTCAATGATAGAATCACCATACATTATTTTCAGAGAATGAAAATATCTTTTTAAATATAGTTTGTTATACAAACTCCTAGTTTGATATATTTCACTCATTTTTCTCCATAGCTTCTATGCATAGTGTTCTATAGAGACACATAGGAGGGAAGAGTAAGTGAGATATCCTTATGCCTTATTGTCTAATTTTTCCAAGCATCATTTGACAAAGTAGAATCCTTTGGTTTCTTATCTACATAAATTGGCAATCATTGATCTCTCTCTTCGAGGAGATCTTAAAATTTCAACTTCCACATCTTGTAACCAATGACATTGGAATTCTCAATAACCTGACAAGAGGTGAAGGCCATAGTATACAACCTTTTACAAATATACATTAAAAAAAAAAAAAAGATAGCTCCCATTGTAGTAAAAACCTTCAACACTATTAAAAGAAAAGTGTCCCTTCCTCAATAGAGTCATTAGCTCTAATACCAAATGTTGTAAAACAAGGTCAATAAATATTGCAATATGAAATTAAATTGAAATTTTTTACAAATCTCAAACTAAATACTAACCCTTAACAAAGTGCTTGTAGAATGAAAGCAATAAGAAGACCATTACACTTGAAACAATAAATTTACATGGAGAAACAATTTTGGGGAAAAAAATCCACCACAAAAAGAGAGGAAAGTATATTACTAATTCAATGAAGATTAAACTAGAAATATGGTTCTCTATTAACCCCTATAAAATCTAGTAGAACTTTGTTACCCTGCACACTGAACAAGACTGGATGGATAACTCTACATCAAGGCTCAATATTATAGAAACTTGTGGGTGAATACCACTATGGTATCAAAAAACAACAAGAAACAAAATCACCTAGAAAAACTCACACCAACCTCCCAAAATAGGCTCTTACAGATGCTTCTTACAATTGTCACATGACATCTAGCTTGTTTGGGTGCCTATAGATCATCACAGCAGTCTGTGCCATATATGTTTGTCATAGGAACCTATAATGACTATCATGACCATCATAGATGCATTTACAACTCTTGTCAAGTGTCCAAGAACCTAAAAATTGGAAATTCCAAAAGGGATACCTAGCTAATATGTCATTTTTTCTAGAGGACAAACAATAAAAGTAATTTCATCACTATATGGTCTCTTTCACCACCGTTGGTTGAATGGTTCAACCTATTAGGGTTAAATTATAAATGACATTAGGAAACAATTAATATTAATGATTTATAAGGTTTATGGAACCTAAATTCTAACACAATGGTTTTTAGGACTTAGAAACCAAATGTGTACTAACTTGAATAAAATAATAATTAATTACTTATATTAAAGAGTTAAAAATTAGTTAAAGGATTTAACTTATTTCCAAATGAAGAAGATCAATATTGAGGACTCAAACACATCATATGAATATTTTCATATTGCATTGTTGTCCTATATAGATAAAAAATTGAGCATGTAATTATCCAAAAAAATCACCTACATATATGAAATGGAAAGTTGAGAGTATGATGAAATTTACCACAAATAATAGAAAAATAGTAGTAGTTGAATAAACTAATATATTACAAGAAAATCATGAAATAAAAAGAAATAAAAAGAGGAAAAATCACTAAGATCCCAAGTAGTTGGATATCCTCTCTTGAAGAAACTTGTATCTTAAAGAATGAGAAATTTTGGGGTTATTTGGGGCTTGTCTTCAAGTCACATCCTTGATTTGGTATTTATCCCTCTACAATAGCCAATGACGGAGAATTAAAAATATTTTGTAAATACTTCTGTTCTAATTTTAGTAGGAAATTGTTAGAGATGTGAGTGTTTGATATTTTAATCTAAAATGAAAGATAAAAGGGGTATGTGGATGCCAAGGTGCTCAGGAGCATAATAAGAAATGAATGCTACAATTAATATGAAAGTGTTAGGAAAATGGTGTCTCAACCTTGCATTTACATAAAGTACTACTCATAGTAAGTTTATATTAGAGAATAGTCTATTCCTAAACTTTTCCCAAAGGTTTGGATGGGCTTGATAAGCATGTTGGAAAATTTTAGTTGCAAGACAATGTCCAAATTTGAGGATACTAAAATTTCTACTTTTTAAGTTGTCAAAAAGAAAGCATGAATTAAATTTTGAAGGCCTTAGAGGTTCCTAAATGACCCAAAAGTGTTTATAACTAGTGTAGTGGGATATAGATTGATAGAGCACAATGGCTCATTAATCTGGCACTCGTTTCAAAATCTATTGCCTTTGAAAATTAGGTCTCCTCAAATAGAAAATGTAGAAATGTGTTGAAAACTTAAATGAGTTGTAAAAGGGAATTCAACTTGTTGGTGTGTGTTTTGTTACATCATAGGGCATCTTAAGTGTGAGCTAATATGCGCACCACTTTTCAAGTGGTTTTTAACTCATGGTTTTGTAATTATATCATTTGAGAATTTCATGTATTGTATCTCATGTATATTAGGTGCATAGGATAGAGGTTTTGTATAAGAGCCTGATAGCTATTGAATTACCTCTATATATTTGGTTGGTGATACTCATATGAGAGGATTTCTTTGTAAGTATATTATATTTTTTTGTTTATTTTAGAATAAAATATTGGGCAACTTTTGTAGTGTGGGGTTTTTCTCTCGGAAGGGCTTTCCCCATGTAAATCATTGTGTTGCGGTATGTATCCTATTTATGCTTATTTTTGTTAAGTTTTTGTAACTTTTGTAAGAATGTGAGAGATATATTACATAACCCTCCTCTCAAGGTTAGTATAGGAAGTTTTTTTTCTATCTTAATTTCTTTACAAGTGGTATCAGAACCCATTCATCTTTAGTTTTAGTTGTGGGTTGCTGGATTTTTTTAAGTAATTGAGTTTTGAGTGGGAGCTTGTGTAGAATATGCTTTGTGATCTTGTTGTAAGAATTTTCAAATGAAAATTTCATCACAGGGAATAGAGGTGGATAAGTAATCTAAAAATAATTTTGAAACGTGGAATCTAGAGATGGAAGATGTGTTAATAAATCAAGATATGTGGGTTCTTTTGATGAGAATGTCATGAGACCTACGAATCTTTCTAAAGATACTAAATATGATGTTATGGACTATAAAGACAAGGGTCTAATTAGATTGGTCTTGAAAAAATTTTTATTATTGATATCCATGAAGAGACCTCTACAAGTAAACTATGGAAGAAGCTTGCTAAGATGTGTCATGAGAAATCTTTAGTGAATAGTATTTTCTTGAGAAATAAATTATAATACTTGAGAATGAAAGGTTGTGAATGAATAACAAATAACCTAGAAGAATTCAATATGTTGGTTGATCGATTGGCATATGTTGGTGTTAAGATGGATGAGGAGAAATATTAGATCTTGCTTTGTTCTTTGTCTAATTCATGGGATTCTCTTGATATGGCCATCAGTAGTACTTCTATTATTTTGAAGATATGATATGTGGTGGATCATTTTCTTTCTGAGGAGATGAGGAGAAAGGTATCCGTTAATTCCAAAGAGGCCCTAGTTATTCATGGAAGGCCTAAGGAAAAAGGAAACAAAAATGAGGAGCATAACAATTCCAAATATAAGGGAGATCCAAATCTCCAAGATAGTCTAAATTCATTTGTTGGAATTGTGGTAAGCCCAGACATATCCATAAGGAGTACAAAGAATAAAATAAGAAATTTGATTCTAATTATGATTTTGAGAAGGAATATGGTGATACAATAATTTCTCATTTGGTCACTCATGCATGTGATGATGCACGGTTAATTGAATCATGTGCATCTTTTCATATGACCTCTAATAAAGTTTTTTTTTTGAATATGAAGAATTTGATGGAGGTAAGGTGTACTTGGGAAATAATTTTTATTTAGATACCGTTGGTCAAGGTAAATTTATAATTAGGTTTATTAATGGTAGAATAATAAGGATTGATGATGTGTTGCATCTACCTAGACCAAAATTAAATTTTTTATTTTCAAGAAAACTAATAGATTTAGGTATGTAGTTAGTCATTTCTAATCCAAGATACCAAATGGTGAGAGGTGTTATTGTGATTGCTAGAGGTGTCAAAATTGGCACATTGTATAAGCTAGATGCATACACTGCTAAGTATAATAGTACTCCTGTGAAGACCAAATATGTGGATACTTTGTTGGAAAAGGTGAGGGTTTCACTTTCGTTAGATGATCATGGATTTTTGCTACCTAAGGGTGATTTTTTTTTATCTAAATCAAATTTACCCGCAAACAAAACTATGTTATGGCACCAGATACTCGACCACATTGGAGAAAATGGTCTAACAACCTTGAAAAGTGAAAACCTTGTTGAAGGTTTGAATGATTGTAATCTTGATTTTAATTTTAGTAAGTGTTTCATTTATGCAAAACAAAATTGTGTTCATTTTAACTCGAGTTCTCATAAATCTTATGGTGTCTTAGGTCTTTTTCATTCTGATGTATTTGGCCTTGTCAATATTCCCTCCATTGGAAAATCCACATATTATATTTCATTTATTGATGACTATAGTAGAAGATCATGGGTATATTTTATAAAGATTAAAGTTGATGTTTTTAGTTGATTTAAAGAATTTAAAGAAATGGTTGAATTTTATACTGGAAGGAAAATAAAATGTTTGAGGACTAATGATGGTGGTGAATTCACTCTAATGACTTTGATAGATTTTTTAAAGATTGAGATATTTACAGGTAGAAGAAAACTCCATATTCTCAACAACAAAATGGAGTTCTAGAAAGGATTAACAAGTCAATAATGGAGAATGATAGGAATATGTTGAGTGGTGTTGGCCTAGAATAAATTTTTTGGGATAAAGCTATTGAATCTTCTTGCTACCTGATTAACAAGTTTCTTACATTAGCTCTTTTCTATAAAACACCTATGGAGGTGTGGTGGGGTCATAAGCCTTCATTGATACATCCTATAGTTTTTTGTTGAAAGACATATGCACATGTGCCAAAAGACAAGAAAACAAAGTTGGAGAACAAGGTTGTGAAATGTATCTTCATCAAATATAATTACGGTGTTAAAGGATACAAGCTTTGTGACCCTATTGTACAAAAGGTGATATATATTAGAAGTTTTAGTTTTATAGAAACTAACCCTCCTCTTACACTCCAATCATAAAAAATAAAAAGGAAGATGTGATTCAACTACCTTCTATAACTAAGAAAGTTGAATCGAGACCCCTAAATAGACAAGTTGAGGAGATCACAACTAGAAGAATCTCCAACTCATCTTTTTTGAAGGTCTTGTGGGTATAGAAAACCACTTGAGAAGGTATTCACTTGATGATTGGAGATGTATTTTTATATTGAATAATAGTGTTAATGAATATAGATTTGTGAAGAATCATTAGGTATGAAAGATGCAGAATGTTGGAAAACTACTATGGATGAAGAAATGGAAGCTTTGAAAAAGAATGATATATACAAGATCTTGTACCATTGCTTGAAGGGAAAAAATCTATTGGTTGCAAATGAGTGTTCAAGATAAATATTAGTTTAGATGGAGGCATTGAAAATTATAAAGTAGGTCTGGTTGTGAAAGTCTTCTCTCAAGTTGAGAGTGTTTATTATGGTGAGATATTTTGTCCTATTACAAAAATGGCATACATTGTCCATTTTTTCTTTCTATTTACATATCTTATAATTTATAAGATGATAAAATGGATGTGAAAAAAATATTCCTTCATGGTGATTTGGAAGAGGATATTTATTTGACATAGTTGAAGCACTATGTAGTAAAAGGTAAAATTAATGTGGTTTATAAATTGAAGAAATATCTGTATGGATTCAAGTAGAGTCCTTTGATGTGGTAGAAATAATTTGATACATATGTGTTGAGTTTTGGATTGGAGCATTATAAATCAACTCATTGTGTTTATTTTAAATTTAATGATGATTATTTATTGTACATTGCATTATATGGTGATGATATCTTGTTCATTAATAAATATAAATATATGCTTGTAGAACTTAAGGTTCAGCTTGTGGCTAAATTTTAAATGAAAGATCTTGGTGCAAAAAACAATTCTTGGAATGGAAATCAGAAGAAGTAGAGATAACAAAAATCTATGTCTAGGCCAGAGTAATTATGTGAACTCAATTTTACAAAGGTTCAACATGCAGAATTCTAGACCATTATGTGTTCCTTTTATAGTGATAAAGTTACCTCTTTTAGATTGTCCTACATCCCCGCCAGAGATGGAAGACATGAGAATAGTACCTTACTAGAGTGTAGTTGGAATTTTTATCTAGTCCAAAAAGTGGGAGTTCTTTCTAGATATGTCTAATCCATATAAATCTCATTGAGATGCAGTTAAAAGAGTCTTTAGATATTGAAATTGTATGTCAGTGTTTTTTTGTTATCATAGTATTTCAATAGAAGACAAGATTTACTTTGATATTCATGGTTATGTTGATTTAGATTTGGAAGATGATATTTATAGAAAAAGATACGCTAGTTATTATGTGTTTATTTGGTGGTACAATCAATTGGATGTGTAAATGATAGGATGTGATTTCTTTGTCCGCTATTGAAGCTGATTATAAGTTAGCTAATCAAGATTGTAAAGAAACCATTTTCCTTAAGAGACCATGTTCAGATATTGGAATAAAATAAGGAGAAATGAAAATTTATTGTAACAATCAAAGTGTGATCTATTTATCTATGAACCCAAATTTTCATGTCAAGACTAAGCACATTGATGTTCAATATTAGTTTGTTAGAGATATGGTCAAGGATGGTAGGGTGAATCTGGTTAAGGTAGAGATTTTGATGAATGATGCAAATTCATTAACTAAGGCTATGAACACAAAGAAGTTTAGATGGTTTTTGGAGTCTATGGGCCTCATATCCCCTAGCAATTCTCTTGCAAGGTGTTCAAAAAGTGAGAGAATGTAAGGAAATGGTGTTCCAACCTTGCATTTACATAAAATTACTACTTATAGTAAGTTTACATTTGAGAATTAAATTTTCCTAAAAGTGCCCCAAAGGTTCATATGGGCTAGATAAACATTACAATAGATTTTTATTACAATATCATGTCTACATTTGAAGATATTAAAGTTTCTAGTTTTGAAGTGGCCAATGAAATTTTGCATATTTATTTTTGAAGGCCTTAGAGGTTCCTAAACGGCTCAAAAGTGTCTATAACTAACATAGTGATTTATAGCTTTATAGAGCATATCACGAGCTTTCTGACGCTTCAAATGATTCATCAATGGACACTCGGCTCAAAATTTATGGCCTATAGAAGCCAGGTCTCCTGAAATAGGAAATGTAAAATAGTGTTGAGCTCATAAATGAGTTGTAAAAGGGATTTTCATCTATTGGTGTGTGTTTTGGCACATCATAGGGCATATTAGGTTGGAGATAATATGGGGGCCACTTTTTAGGTGGATTTTAGAACATGGTTTTGTATTACAATTTCATGGTTTCATGTATTGTATCTTTTATATATTAGGTGCATTAGATAGAGGTTTTGTGTAAGATTATGATAGCTATTGAGTTGCCTCTGGATCTCTGGTTGGTGATAATCCTATTAGAAGCTTTCTCTACAAGTGTAATGTAATTTGTTGTTGATTTTTGAACAATATATTGGGCAGATTTTTTAGTGTTGATTTTTTCTCCCAAAATGGTTTTCCCTCTATAAATCATTTTGTTGTGGTATGTATTCCATTTACGTTTATTTTTGTAAATTTTTCATAACTATTGTAAAGATCTACGAATTTTTTTACATAACCCTCCTTTAAAGGTTAGTGTATGAAGTTGTTCCTCTACCTTAATTTCCTACATAAAGGATAAATGATAATAACATAAATACAACAAAAATGTCATATGGAAAGCCTTGGGGAAGTTGAGATGATAAGAGAAATTGGAAAATAATGTCAATGTACTCATAAAGATGAACCAAAAATTTAGAGAGTTGTGAGAGAGTTTGAGAGTACTAAAGTTGCAAGAAGAGAAATTTGAAGAGATCCAAGAGGTTTCTGTAGGTAGAAAAAAATATCAAAAATAAATATATACTAAAGAATGAGGTTAATAAGTCATTTGGATTCATCTTAAGTAGATTATATAAGATTTGGCTATGGAGATAGCCACTCAAGATCTAGAGGAAATAGAAAGTACAAAAATAAGAGAGAATGAATAAGACAAGAATAAAATGTATTCTCACAAAGAATGCAATACAATGAATCAACTAGAATCAATTTGAATTGAATATTATATAGGAGATGCCTTGGTTATGTTACAATAGTGAGAAAGACTGATTGGGCCCTTGGTGGTTGTTCAACATAGTGGTGCTTCATGACATTGCTTAACTGCCTCCTGTGTCTTATATATGTCTAGTGGTTGTATCAGCCATCAATAGGTCGATATTTTGGTGCAACAATAACCACTAGTTGTAACAATTAGTATTAAAGCTTGGTCATATATTCAAACCTTGGGCTTGCATTGGGGGGATTGTTACAATGGTGAGAAAGAATGATTGTGCCCTTGGTCTCATTGGCTGTTCAGCACAGCAGTGGTTCGTGGAAAGGCTTAACCACCTCCTGTGTCTTCTATATGTCTAGTGGTTGTATCAGGCATTAACAAGTTGATCTTTTGGTGCAACGACAACTGCTAGTTGTAACAATTTATATATCCAAGCTTAGTACAAAAGAGTGAATGAGATAATGACAAGTTTCATTGTCTCATTACATGATAATCAAGAGACAACTTATCACCCACCCAAGGTGGAATCAAATGTACATTAGAGGTAGATCATTCTCCAATGTGTAATAAAGTATGTGAAATGAGTTGGAGAGTGATAAAGTGATAAGTGCACTAACGGTGGAGTTAACCCATAAACTTGGATGTTCAACATAGTGGTGGTTGGTGGCATGGCTTAGCTGCCTCTTATGTCATCTATATGTCTAGTGGTTGTATCAAGCATTAACAAGTCAATCTTTTGGTGCAACGACAATCGCTACTTGTAACAGGTTATCTATCCAATGTGAGTACAAAAGAGTGAATGAGACAATGATAAGTATCATTGTCTTATTACATAATAGTCAAGAGATAACTTATAATCCACCCAAGGTGGAATTAAATGTCCATTAGAGTTGGATCATCCTCCAATGTGAAATAAAGTATGTGTAACAAGTTGGAAAGTGCTAAGTGCACTAAAGATGGAGTCAATACATAAAGTGAAATGTGATTACATGATAACACAACTAAAGTAAAAATACGCTTAAAAGCTCCTAGGTGGTCCCTAAGTAAGCTTAAGTAAAGTGTAATTAGGACCTAGGTGAGAAATAACCAAGCTAAAATACCTTAATTAAACCAACACACCACCTTAAGTGCAACTTAGGGAGAATGTAAAAAAGATAACAATGTGAGATGGGTCTCAAATACTAGGTCATGTTAGGTACCTATTTACAAATGCAAATGTAATTTCTCACAAACAGAGAAATAGAGAAAACCCAGTTGGACAAAACTCCTCCCAAAAAGAGAGATGGAAATACGAAAGAAATATCAAAGAATAATGAGAAGGAAAAAACCCCATGTGATGAAAAACCCCCCCCCCCCCCCCCATATAGAAAAAAAGAGAGACCAATTAGCCCCCTCAATGCCAAATCTCCTCCAAAGATGGTCCAAGATGACAACCAACACTCCTCCATAGGAAGAAATATAGTCAATGTTGCACCAAGAATGTCAAAGTGTGACAAAACCAATTACCAATTTTGACGAAGAACTAATGATGAATCACTCACTACAATATCATAGTTATCCGACATGGAAACACTTTATTGAGAATCAACTAGATACTCACCAAAGGTAGATTAGTACATTCTAAGTATTGACTAGAGCCATGCACCAAGTCTCACAAAATACTTCCTAATCTACTAAGTATAGAAGGATTGCATCAAATATTTTATCAATGACAAGGTACAAATAAATATGGAACTTTATATCAGTGCATGTACAAAATAACTCATGCAAGAGATTACAACAACACAAAGATGCAAAGCTGGAAACTGATGATGATGCCACCAATAATGTGTTGATAAAGATGTTAAAAGATGCCTATGATTGGAAAGGTGTGCCAAGAAAACATAAACGAAAATTCCCCCCCCTTGGCTAACGGTTGGAAGATGGTACAGTAAAGATATGATAAGTGGACAAACATCTTTCCCAAATTTTCTTATTTATTTAGAATTTCTTTTTAAAACCTTATTAAAAAATTTAAGAAATATTTTATTACTAAAAAATATCAAATAATAAGGAATAAAAAATCATTATTTATTTTTCTTTCTTGGACTTTCCATTTCAGTGACTATAATTGCCACAATCAAGCTATCAGAGACTTAGATCACAATGCAAAAGACCATATTAAGGTTTATGCATTACAATTGAAAAACTAAGCCAAATTCCAAAAGTACAACTAATGATCACACTCAACATAAATTGATAGCATCACTATAAAATATAGAAAAAATCATTCACTTTCAAAATAAATTACACCTAAAAAGGAGTCCATATGAACCCCAACGAGGCCTTGGAAGTTGCAAAAACAAGATTATGTGATTTTTCTAAAAATCGGACAATAAAATTAGAAATGACCTACACCAATGTGTAGAGCACAAAATTATACCCCAAATAAAAAAAATTATTTGAAAAAAGGTGATGCAGACCATTCATCTCTCAACTCAAATCTGCATATCGAAACACCAATTCATTATAAAAATTACTGATTAGAGGAAACTCTAGTCTTCAACATTAAACTTCTAGTCACAAACCATCAATAGACCAACCAATCTCAAAACAAAATAATAGTCTTCTTTGACAATTTCCATCGATTTTTCTTTGTTCATTTGAAAGATATTAGATAAGGCCATTGAAAACTAGTATTTTCATTCACATAACAAAATTTAATCCACCTTGGTACTGTTATATGCAAAACAAATTAAATAGTTTTGAGACTACCATTTTGATGACATATTTATATACCCATAATCTGTCAATAATAACGTTTGCACCTGACATTATATTTGAAATCCCTCTGGTCAGAAGCTATGTAAATAGGGTTTTAAGAATATATTAAAATCTTAAGGAAATCCAATGGTGCAAATGAATTTTATGGTATCTGCACCAAGACGTATTTCCTGCTACCACACATCGCGGGTTCTCAACAAAAGTCAACTAAAACTCATATTTTATCTCACATGCAAACATCTTTAACCATGGACTCAACATAATTTTAAATATCTTTCCATCTCTTAAAGCCAAGAAAAACTGACACCATATATGAATAAAGTTCATACCCAACTGTTGAAATTTAGAATCTATAAATGGAAAATTGTTCCTTTCAGCAACCGAACACATAACAAATTAAATCTGAACAAAGCTTTGATTAATTCAATAACATAAATAAATTTTATGCCATCCTCTACATGTTGTATTCCTTTGATGGCCTTAGCATGCCGACAGGTAAAGGCTCATTAATTTCTTACATCTCTCCTGCCTCTCTCCTTCTATTCACATGTCAATCTGCCTTTTTATAGAATTTGTTGGCAGTTACAAATTATTTAACTTCCCAATGATTGTCTGGTTATATGACTCTTGCTATTCCCATTAGTTATATTTCTCCCAATTTCGAACGGAGATTTGGGCACATCTTGCAAAATTCTGAATTTTGCAAGATTGTGTTGTTAAATATATTAAAAATGTAAACTTTTACATTTCCACCCAAATAGATCATTTTAAAATAAGACATATAATGACATGATTTTTCTAATTTTGAGGTGCTCCTTCCCATACTACCGGACTGTAAAAATTTCCATGTCCCATGGAAATGGACTGCTGGTGTTCTGCAAACTCAACCTCTTTTCCTTCATGCAATGTGGTGCCTCTACTAAAATTTTGTCTGCAACTTTGACTCCCATCAATGGAGCTCGAATGGTTCCCTTCATGGTGCTTCTCCAAGTCTCAAGTTCACTCCTCCAATGCGGCTACACAAATAACTTCTTCCCCTCACTTGGGAGTCCTCTCTTAGCCTCTTTCCCCAGTTTATTGGTGACACCAATTGGACCATATCCTCTGGCCCTGGACCATCTCCTATGGACCTTTTGGTAGAACTCCAAGTCTACCTCCTATAGTGAGTGAACCTGCATTTGCATCCATAAAAACTTCAACAAAAATCAAAACCAAATTTCCAAGGTCCTAGTGTGGATTGCCTCATTCGACAATCTACCCACACACTTAAGATCTTCAAGCTCTGATACCATTCTAATGAAAACCATTAATATTTCAACTCAAATTTGCATATCCAAACACCATTTCATTCTAAAAATTACTGATTAGAGGCAACTATGGTCTTCAACATTAAACTTCCAGTCACAAACCATCAACAAACCAACCAATCTCAAAACAACATTATATTCTTCTTTGACAATTTCCATCAATTTTTCTTTGTTCATTTGAAACATATTAGATAAGGCCATTGAAAATTGGTATTTTCATTCACATAACAAACTTTAATCCACCTTGCTACTATTCTGATTAAGTGAAAACAGGTTTTACAAGCACCCAAAATCTTTAAATAGAGTAATACTAATATTCAAAGAAATTACAACAACAACTATGCCGAGGCACCAAAAAATGGCAGCCGATAAAAAATCCAGCAGACAGATTAGTTAGCAACAGTCCCAAAGATAAACATAATAAATGGGGACAACACAAAAAAGGGGAGGGCCCAAGAAAAGATAGCTACATGCCATCAACCATTTCCTAGGCCTGAATCACCATAACCTCCATCTAATTGATAGTATTTTTGAGGTCACCTTTGTCCTCTTTTTCCTCCCTTGGGCTTGCCTTTTTGGTGCTAGCCCTAGTGCGGGTTCCCGACCCAACCAAATCCTTGACAACATGGCTATCCTTATCGCCATTATCCTACTCCAACTTCTCCATTAAGCTCTTGGCCTGCCCTGTATAAGCTTTGAGACTCTTCAGAGATTGATCCCCAATCTTACGAACTGTGTCCTCTAGCTTGTCCACCTTGGCTTTCAGGTTCTTAATCTGCCTTACACTGTCATCTTTAGCAACTATGTCCTCAAAATCCTTGAACTTATTTTCCAGATTGCTAACTTTGTTCACCAAATCAACCTGTGCTTCTGAATTTCTGACAGCCTCTTTCATTTCCCCCAGACACTCAGCAACAGATTTCTCCCCAATACCAACACATTTTAAAATATTCATTTCCCCCCTCATACCCTCAATTTGATTCTTCAGGTCAACATTATCACCTAACATTTTACTAATTAGACCAGCAAAATCAGTAATGCACGCTTTACCATGGTCTAAATCCTTAGGTTCAAAAGTATTACCTGTGTCATCATTGTGATGGGTTTCCTCCTTCCCAATGTTTTTATTTTCAAGGCCCTTCCCAGAATCCTCCTTCACCATTTCTTCCTCCTTCTGCTCTTTATTCTTCGTGCTCTCAGTAGGGTTAGTATCATCCTTACCCTCATCCTTCTCCTTGTTTTCCTCCTCATCTGAGGAAAGCATGATTTTCCGCTTGCTGGGATTTTTCCCTTTATGGGTTTTAATATCTCCCCTTTTTCTTTTCTTAACCCCAATTTTGGGTTTAGTCCCCTTATCTTCATCCTCAGTCTCCTTTTCAGTCTCTGTTTCCTCCGCTGGAATCATCTTCATAGCCTTAGGGTTAATTTTACCCTTTTTCTCTTTTGTGTCACTATCCTCAGAGCTCTCATCCTTCGTATCCTTCTCAGTATCAGAGATTTTGATGTGGGTTTTTTCAGGCTTTTCAAGGAAGAAGACCCCTTTTTTATTCCCTTCTTAGGGGTTTTATACCCATTTTTCTCCTCTTCCTCATCCTCTATATCTTCTTCATACACATTTTCCTCCTCATCTCCTTCTGTATCTTCCTCATCTTTATTTGTCCTTTTAAGAAGAGGTCTCTCCACCTTATTGGACTTAAGAACTTCATAAACTAACACCATAAGCCCCTGGTGTGAGGCATGATCCTCCTTAGGTTTTGTCTGCATGCTAGTAATGGTGAAATCAAGCGAGCTGAGCAGGTAGAATGGAAAACTAACCTTTATTTTGTGTCAGAAGTGGTTAAGAATCATGAAGTGGGGGTCATAGGCCCTAGTGAACCTACCATCCAGAGTGATGTAGCTGATGAGCACGAATAGAACATATTGGCAAGGTCTGTAAATACACATGGGGTCATGATAAGAGGTGCCCACCTTCACAAGCCAAGCTCTTTCCTTATCTTCCTTAGGAAACTTTGTTAGGAATAAGGTGTCTCAACCTTGGATAATTCCTATTCTTATTAATTGTTTTGTAAAATGTATTTCTTGCAAATAATGTAATTAAGTGTGAGTGTACATGTCTAGTTGGCATGTTGATGTGTCACTCCACTTGATGTGTCGATATCTTGAATTGTGTGTAAGGAGATCATGGCTGAAATAGTTATGATGGATTCCTATGACATGTAAGAGCTATTTCTAGAAGATTCAATGATGGGTGAAGACATGCAATGACATGTGGCAACTGATAAAGTTGAGTACTGTACACTCTTCCTATTTTCTCAGAGAATGGTAAAACCCTAATACGACTATCTTTGGAAGCTGCCCTAAAAAGGAAAGCGCATGATATAAGCATTTTTTTAGGGTTTCATACTGTGATAGGAAAAGAGTGTATTATTGGTATGATCTCGTGCTACTGGATTGGTCTTTGAGTGTCAATTGTCTCCTGAAAGAACTTGCATTGCAAGTGTGTTGTAACCGTTGTGTTGAAGATAATACATTGTGCAGGTTTTGGAGTGCTGGGGTTTTTTACCGAAAGGTTTTCCCCAGG